>CM050174.1:58013864-58048864 GCA_027410445.1 Discoglossus pictus
GTGTTTTCCTGCTCGGAGACCTTTATTTGAAAAGATAAATAAATAAGACCCTGTGACACATCACATAATATCGTTCTGATGCAACAAAGAAAACAATGCTTCCATGTCCTTTTAAAGCAAAAGTTATTGTGTAAATCGGTTGTTTCTATTTTTTTTTTAAGATGGCTGATTGTCTTGAAACCACTTGCATATCACTGAGGGTCTTCTCAGACTATCTTATATTTTTTTTCTTCTACCTCTTGTATAATTCTTTTATAATGCTCCGTGCTGTGTCTTAGTGCAGGACATGTCAACCTTTTAATTCTTACCACCCACTTTTGATGGCAAAACATCCTTACCCTCCATTGGTGTCGCAGTAACTCAATTTACCCTCATTTCTGGTTCTATAAATCGCATGACCCTAGCTATGTATCGCCATGTACTTACTAGATACTGATCTGGATCTGACTGCTGTCCCTGGGCTCTCCGACCAGCCAAGCGGGTCTCCAGCGTCTGACGTCACTCGTCAGCGACACCACCTAACAAATTACCCCACCAACCACCATGAAAGCTTTAATCGCCCACTAGTGGCCAGTAGGGACCAGGTTGACTACCACTGTTGTAGTGCATCTATATTCTTCTCAACCATTTAATGAATTAGCTTTTATTAACACAAAGCACAGATTCTGTATTTCAAGAGAGATGGCTGAATTTCATACTATTTTGTCAACCCCTGACTTAGTGGCTGTGTGTACGTATGTACACGCGCACACACGCGATATAAAAAGTCTACACACCCCTGTTAAAATGTCAGGTTTCTGTGCTGTAAAAAAAATGAGACAAAGATAAATCATTTCAGAACTTTTTCCACCTTTAATGTGACCTATAAACTGTACAACTCAATTGAAAAACAAACTGAAATCTTTGAGGTAGAGGGAAGAAAAAATATAAAAATAATATGGTTGCATAAGTCTGCACACCCTTAAACTAATACTTTGTTGAAGCACCTTTTGATTTTATTACAGCACTCAGTCTTTTTGGGTATGAGTCTATCAGCATGGCACATTTTGACTTGGCAAGATTTGCCCACTCTTCTTTGCAAAAACACTCCAAATCTGTCAGATTGCGAGGGCATCTCCTGTGCACAGCCCTCTTCAGATCACCCCACAGATTTTCAATCGGATTCAGGTCTGGGCTCTGGCTGGGCCATTACAAAACTTTAATCTTCTTCTGGTGAAGCCATTCCTGTTGATTTGGATGTATGCTTTGGGTCGTTGTCATGCTGAAAGATGAAGTTCCTCTTCGTGTTCAGCTTTCTAGCAGAAGCCTGAAGGTTTTGTGCCAATATTGACTGGTATTTGGAACTGTTTATAATTCCCTCTATCTTAACTAAGGCCCCAGTTCCAGCTGAAGAAAAACAGCCCCAAAGCATGATGCTGCCACCACCATGCTTCACTGTGGGTATGGTGTTCTTTTGGTGATGTGCAGTGTTGTTTTTGCGCCAAACATATCTTTTGGAATTATGGTCAAAAAGTTCAACCTTGGTTTCATCAGACCATAACAGCTTTTCCCACATGCTTTTGGGAGACTTCAGATATGTTTTTGCAAAATGTAGCGTGGCTTGGATGGTCTTCTTCGTAAGAAAAGGCTTTCGTCTTGCCACTCTTCCCCATAGCCCAGACATTTGAAGAATACGGGAGATTGTTGTCACATGTACCACACAGCCAGTACTTGCCAGATATTCCTGCTGCTCCTTTAATATTGCTGTAGGCCTCTTGGTAGCCTACCAGACCATTTTTTTCTTCTCGTCTTTTCATCAATTTTGGAGGGAGCTCCACCTCTTGGTAATGTCACTGTTAGGCCATATTTTCTCCACTTGATGATGACTGTCTTCACTGTGTTCCATGGTATATCTAATGCCTTGGAAATTCTTTTGTACCCTTCTCCTGACTGATACCTTTTAACAATGAGATCCCTCTGATGCTTTGGAAGCTCTCTGTGGAACATGGCTTTTGCTGTGGGATGCGACTAAGAACATTTCAGGAAAGACCAACTAGAGCAGCTGAACTTTATTTGGGGTTTATCAGAGGCACTTTAAATGATGGCAGGTATATGCTGACTCCTATTTAACACTATTTGGAATGTGATTGCTTAATTCTGAACACAGCTACATCCCCAGTTATAAGAGGGTGTGCAGACTTATTTTTCTTTTTCTTCCCTCTACCTAAAAGATTTCAGTTTGGTTTTTCAATTGAGTTGTACAGTTTATAGGTCACATTAAAGGTGAAAAAGTTCTGAAATTATATATCTTTGTCTCCTTTTTTTACAGCACAGAAACCTGACATTTTAACAGGGGTGTGTAGACTTTTTATATCCACTGTATTATGTTACACATGCACGCGCACACACTTTCACCAACTCCTAGAAAATATCTTAAGTTCTGTTAATAGTTCCCTCAACTGCTTCCTGTGTATCATATTTGCCTTTTAGTCGGTGTAACCTCTTTCATATAAAATCTGAATATGCTGGATTCTTCTAAATCATGATAATTATCTTTTAATATGAGGGCGTCCTATTTCTCACAGTTAGCAAACCCATAAACCCTTTTAATATAAACTTTAGTTTGTTATGGGAAAATGTCATATAACTTTAATAAGTATTTATATCCCCCCTTAGGACTTTTTAAATACACTGTTAAAATATTTAGAAAGTATGTTTGGTATTTTAGGCCAGGATGCTACTGGCATCAGAAAGGATAATAAAGATCTTTGAAAGTATGCATGTGAATATATATATATATATATATATATATATATATATATATATATATATATATATATTACACATACATACATACATACACACATACATACATACATACATACATACATACATACATAGCTAGTGTCTCCCTGAACAAAATAATCTGAGGTGTGTGCACCATTGAATTAAATTCCAACGGAGATAATTGTAATTCCTAACATTATATTTGTCTGTATATAGGCATTGTGTTAAAGCAGGAACTGGCCACATTTATACATAGTTTAGGAGGCAGCAACGTTTGTTAGGAGTCAAATAAGCCTTTTAGGAGCCAGGGAAGGGATTATATATAAAAATAAAATAAAAACTGATTTGCAATTTATACTTTACCATGTTCAAAGTGGATTGTTTCTGCTGATTTTTCAGCAGGGTGTGTACTTGACAGATGAGATTCCCATTACCACTGACAGTTTCAGCTGCCACAATCTAATTGTGCAGATAGGAGCCTCCTCTGCTTTCCAAGTCTTCTCCCATCTCAGGAAGCCCAAAATGGTAGATGACACTGCATACTAAAGACATTTTGCCTGTTTATTATGGAGGGAGCCACTAAGCATGCTTTTATGGAGATTTATAGGGGGCTGTCCCCACCAGCAGAAAGTTAATTTCATATAAAAAAAAATGAAAAACATATTATACACAGTTCTAGGAGTCCTCATCTACGGTAAATCATTTCTGAAATAGATTTTGCTGCTCGTGTCTGCTAATGTGCCGCTCAGAGTGCTTGATACGGGTGGTAGAGGGGACGAACTGCCACATAACATTGCAGCTCCTTATTTTGGCCACTAAAGAGAGAGACAAGCACACTGTAATCCTAATTAGTGCATCAAAGCAGCCTAATAATATGTGTGGGCTGCTCATTTGCATTTAAATGCAACAACACAGAATTTCCCAGGACTAATTCGCTTTAGAAACAAAAATTGACACAACATATATTGCCAGTTTTTCATGCTTTTTACGAATAGCCTAAAAACATGACTTTGGGGGTGATTCAAGCTAGTGCCAATGAGATGCTGCTACTGTAGCAAATCATTAGAAAATGCTATTTGTGTCTTATGAGGTAACAGAGGATCCTTGTGACTAGTGAGATAAGTGTCTTCGCTCTACATTTTTATGATCACGTGCAGGGCATAAATATTGATTAGGAAAACTGATATGGGAGCATATATACTGTATTGTATAAGAAGGTGCTTGCCCTTTTAAGTTATTTAAAATATAAAAGATTAGACAAGTGTTTTTTTTAACCCTATCAATATGTGGCAGCCCCTCTGCCTGTGAATGCAGTGCATTTATTTTGTCTGGGAATGATAGTCTGCACTCGTGGTATACCGTAGCTGACAAGAGGAAGTACCTGCACTATCTGGGTGTGATGATGTGGTTTGTCTTGGCTTCTGGCCCCGCACAGCTGTTCCTGTCCTTGCGTGCCCAGTCTGGCAGGTGCTGTGTAATTGAATTTGTTGTAACCTCGGGAAGTCATAATGTTTCCCTTAATATCCCTGTGGAAATGATCTGCATTTTTAGTATTAGTGTGTGTGTGATTCTAGATCCACAAGATCTTACAGAGGTGGCTTAAGTGGCTCCTTCTTATCTGTGCTAGTTCTGTCTGCTTGATTGAAAAATTGTGATTGAAAAAATCTGTTGGAAGGGGAGATGGATTAAAGGTCAGGACAGGACTACCAGAGGAAACGAGGCATCCTGTATATTGCCTTTCCAACTAATTTTATTGTACGGTGTGTAAGGTATCAGCTCTCATTTGATGTTGGACATGGCGTGTGTGATTTGTCCTTCTGGGTTTCCTATAGTGAAGATCAAAGTTGAAAAATGTAAAATCTACAGTAAGTCTTGTCTGTTTTTTACAAATATATAGCATTGCAGGACTAGACATAACTCTCTCTTCCTCACTCTCTGTCTCTCTTCTCCGGCCCCCCCTCTCTCTTCTCCGGCCCTCCCCTCTCTCTTCTCCGGCCCCCCCCCTCTCTTCTCCGGCCCCCTCTCTCTCTTCTTTGCCCCCCCCCTCTCTCTCTTCTTTGCCCCCCCTCTCTCTCTTCTTTGCCCCCCCTCTCTCTCTTCTTTGCCCCCCCTCTCTCTCTTCTTTGCGCCCCCCTCTCTCTCTTCTTTGCCCCCCCTCTCTCTTCTTTGCCCCCCCTCTCTCTCTTCTTTGCCCCCCCCTCTCTCTTCTTTTGCCCCCCCCTCTCTCTTCTTTGCCCCCCCCCTCTCTCTCTTCTTTGCCCCCCCCCCTCTCTCTTTCGTTGCCCCCCCCCTCTCTCTTCTTTGCCCCCCCCTCTCTCTTCTTTGCCCCCCCTCTCTCTCTTCTTTGCCCCCCCTCTCTCTCTTCTTTGCCCCCCCTCTCTCTTCTTTGCCCCCCTCTCTCTCTTCTTGTTGCCCCCCTCTCTCTCTTCTTTGCCCCCCTCTCTCTCTTCTTTGCCCCCCCTCTCTCTCTCTTTGCCCCCCCCTCTCTCTCTTCTTTGCCCCCCCTCTCTCTCTTCTTTGCCCCCCCCTCTCTCTTCTTTGCGCCCCCCCTCTCTTCTTTGCGCCCCCCCTCTCTCTTCTTTGCCCCCCCTCTCTCTTCTTTGCCCCCCCTCTCTCTTCTTTGCCCCCCCCCTCTCTCTTCTTTGCCCCCCCCCTCTCTCTTCTTTGCCCCCCCCTCTCTCTTCTTTGCGCCCCCCCCCTCTCTTCTTTGCCCCCCCCCTCTCTCTTCTTTGCCCCCCCCTCTCTCTCTTCTTTGCCCCCCCTCTCTCTCTTCTTTGCCCCCCCTCTCTCTCTTCTTTGCCCCCCCTCTCTCTCTTCTTTGCCCCCCTCTCTCTCTTCTTTGCCCCCCCTCTCTCTCTTCTTTGCCCCCCCCTCTCTCTCTTCTTTGCCCCCCCTCTCTCTCTTCTTTGCCCCCCCTCTCTCTCTTCTTTGCCCCCCCTCTCTCTCTTCTTTGCCCCCCCTCTCTCTCTTCTTTGCCCCCCCTCTCTCTCTTCTTTGCCCCCCCTCTCTCTCTTCTTTGCCCCCCCCCCTCTCTCTCTTCTTTGCCCCCCCCCCTCTCTCTCTTCTTTGCCCCCCCCCCCTCTCTCTCTTCTTTGCCCCCCCCCCTCTCTCTCTTCTTTGCCCCCCCCTCTCTCTCTTCTTTGCCCCCCCCTCTCTCTCTTCTTTGCCCCCCCCTCTCTCTCTTCTTTGCCCCCCCTCTCTCTCTTCTTTGCCCCCCCCTCTCTCTCTTCTTTGCCCCCCCCCTCTCTCTCTTCTTTGCCCCCCCCTCTCTCTCTTCTTTGCCCCCCTCTCTCTCTTCTTTGCCCCCCCTCTCTCTCTTCTTTGCCCCCCCCCTCTCTCTTCTTTGCCCCCCCCCTCTCTCTTCTTTGCCCCCCCCCCCTCTCTCTTCTTTGCCCCCCCCCCTCTCTCTTCTTTGCCCCCCCCCCTCTCTCTTCTTTGCCCCCCCCCCCTCTCTCTTCTTTGCCCCCCCCCCTCTCTCTTCTTTGCCCCCCCCCCTCTCTCTCTTCTTTGCCCCCCCCCTCTCTCTCTTCTTTGCCCCCCCCCTCTCTCTCTTCTTTGCCCCCCCCCCTCTCTCTCTTCTTTGCCCCCCCCTCTCTCTCTTCTTTGCCCCCCCTCTCTCTCTTCTTTGCCCCCCCCCCTCTCTCTCTTCTTTGCCCCCCCCCTCTCTCTCTTCTTTGCCCCCCCCTCTCTCTCTTCTTTGCCCCCCCCTCTCTCTCTTCTTTGCCCCCCCCTCTCTCTCTTCTTTGCCCCCCTCTCTCTCTTCTTTGCCCCCCCCCTCTCTCTCTTCTTTGCCCCCCCCTCTCTCTCTTCTTTGCCCCCCCCCTCTCTCTCTTCTTTGCCCCCCCCTCTCTCTCTTCTTTGCCCCCCCCCTCTCTCTCTTCTTTGCCCCCCCCCCTCTCTCTCTTCTTTGCCCCCCCCCCTCTCTCTCTTCTTTGCCCCCCCCCCCTCTCTCTCTTCTTTGCCCCCCCCCCTCTCTCTCTTCTTTGCCCCCCCCCTCTCTCTCTTCTTTGCCCCCCCCCTCTCTCTCTTCTTTGCCCCCCCTCTCTTCTTTGCCCCCCCTCTCTTCTTTGCCCCCCCTCTCTTCTTTGCCCCCCCTCTCTTCTTTGCCCCCCCCTCTCTCTCTCTTCTTTGCCCCCCCCTCTCTCTCTCACTCTTCTTCTGCCCCCCCCCCCTCTCTCTCTCACTCTTCTTCTGCCCCCCCCCCTCTCTTTTCTCCGCCCACCCACACACATTCCCAACCTCTCCATAGGTGATATTTTCCCTGTGATATTCTACATATCCTTCTATTAAGATGACTGGCTTTTTTACCCACTGCAGTTTTGTCACACTGTGTCTCAGTGGAAATGTTGCAGTAATTTGCTGGATGTCCTTCCCAAGCCAACTCCTTTAACGAGCAAGCAAATCAGACTGCTTTTTCCCACAATCCCTTGATATCTAGATCTCTCTTGATATTAAAGAATTTGAAACCCATTTGCAGTCTGAAAGGTTTGCAAGTACATGTGTCAAGGACTCTTTTGGTAAACTACCGGTTAATAAAATGTACACACTAAAAGTGACTAACAATATATAGACAGTTTTATGTGATCTTTAAGATGTCCCTTTAATGGAACATGGTAATACATTTTTATTTGTGGTGTCTGAAGTACGTTATTAATAAATGTATCGCATTGTGTTTCTTTTTTTCACATGATGCACATTGAACAGACTCAAATGTATAACCTCTCTGGGGCTTACCCATGTCAGAGAAGTAATATAGATATGTGCATGCCATTGACACCTAAGTGCTGCAAACTTATATGTGCATTTTAAGTTATTTTCAAAGACCTTTAAACATGTTTTATTTATAGCTATATGCAAGTGAGCTGGGTTATGAATGCATCTGATAGAGGGGAATTAGTAGTGTATGATTACATTTATTTGTATGCACTATGTTTTCTTAGCTTTGCATTAAAAAATTTGTTGCGGGTGATGTTTACACCCCCAGGATTGAGCTAGGCTCCTGAGGGTTCGTTTTTGTAAAATCTAACCCTCTCTATGTGAGCAAGCCCAGCTTTGCAGCCAATCGGCAATGCTGTCTGCAGCCAGCTAGATGTTGCTGGAAGGGGTGCTACATTCCCAAAACTGAAGATCCTTAAAGGATCATAAATCAACATTAAACTAAAAATGCTCGATACATTCTGACAAATTGTACTGAAACCAAACATTTCAGATTCGTCTTCCTATTCTAATCTGTGTCTTAGGTGAATGAGCATATATGCTTGATTTTATGGTCCTGCAATGACCTGCAATGTTTGAGGGAGAGAGCTTGCGTTCATGGTCTCTGTGCCTCACAATCAGTGAATGAATTGTTCTGATTATTAGAAATCTAAAGGAAAGCTGCAGCTCAAAAAGATACAATGTATTAGTTATGCTAATTTTCCCTGGGAATTTCGGGGGGTGTTAACATTGATAGAAAACAGTTTGCAAATGCAAGAAATTCAGCAAACTTTAGGGTAACGGTTTAAATGTTTATTTTGGTATTTGTTCATGCAAACCATTTTTTTCCATGGACTACCAATTCTCCTCTATCAGATGTATTCATAACCCAGCTCATTTGCATATACTTTAAATGGTACTCTTATGGCCAGAGGCTCACAGAGCCAGGCGATGATTCATATATAGAAATATGTGTAGAACAACTAAAAAGTTAGGAACCCGCAGTGATATATTGGCAGTATTTATCAAGCCCTGCTTTAGGCAGTGTTTTTGGTTTATATAAACATTTGAACTAGGTTTTTTTAGCAAAGATATTGGAATGGGTTGCCAGTACAATTGGGTATTTCCTAGTTTTAGAAACACATAATGGATTGTGTATGGTTTAAAAGTGACATGCTCTCCCACTCAAGAGAATATGCTAGGGCTTGCATGGAAAGTGCAGAGTGCAACCTGTTGCATGCCACTGCGCCTTTCTTACTGTTTACACTCCTGCAGGGTGCCATGTTTCACGTCTGTGATGTAAGGCCATGCCAACAGGGGAGGGATTTCACACTGCCAGTGTCTCATGCTTCTGCAAGCAGAAAGTCAAACGCTTTGTCTGAGTAGCACGAGTGATTGGTAGTATGAAGCCCCCTTTCCTTGTGGGGTAGTCTGCAGAAAGTGAAGCTCTGTTCCTCCGCCATACCATGTGATAAGGAATCTTGACAGAAGTCTCACGCTATGTATTTTCTCTTCTGTTTGGTAGAGGAAGAGGCTGGTAAAGTGCAGATAATAATGTAGAAACCTAGATTTAATAGCAAATAAGAACCAAAAAAGGTCCATCTAGTCATCCTGTTCAATCTATGCAAAGGTTTGGCTTAATTACACCTCAATATGACCTTATGACTTGAAGATTTCCCTAATGACTATCTTGCTAAAGAAATGTGTAATATTGTTGGCAGTCACATAGTGCTTGTGATGCTTTGCCAGGTGGGTAGCATGTGATTTAGAGCTGATTCACACTTTACACACACACAGACCCCACCCGCCTCCAATCTCTGCAGACTTCAGATATCCCACAGTCCATGTTTGATACCTTTGGTCTCTATACAACCCTTGCCCTCTGTGACTCACTTTTACAGCAGTCCTTGCTTGCTCATCAATAAATGCTACACCTGTAAGGGATGTAACCTGGGCACTGGGTGGTACAACAATGCTCTGAGTGGGTATATCACTGTGCCACCGACATAAGATGGGAAATGCTTATGATGCTGAGCCTTGTCTGTTCTGCCCATAGTCGGCATGAGGCGGTTTATGATGTTACATTCAAGTCTTAATCCAGTACTTTTAATGGTTGCTAGTGATCTGTGTTAAGCTCTTCTCTGCTTCTGCAGCAAGTAGCCGTAGGTTGTTTAAAGGTTCATGGATTATGAATGCATTTGAAAGAGGAGAATCGGCGGTGTATGCAAACATTTATTACATGAAAACAATTCTAAAATAAACATTAATAAACTTACCCTGATGTTTGCAAATTGTTTTCTGGCAGTTGATTTTGAGAAGGAATGCCTCTGAAAATCCACGCTAAATTAGCATTGTGGCCAATCCAAGGCAGGCAAACAATATAACCGTGTATGAGGATTCAGTCTCTGCAGCAAAGAATCATGGAATTTGTAGTCTTTTGTTCACCCCAAACACCTCTCCCCTGGAATGCAGAAACTGCTCTGGTGCTGCTGTTGGCTTGTATAGGGTTAAATAACGTAGTTGAATGCAGTTTATTTTTTTTATTGGTTGCTACATAGGGGTACTAACAATTTTCTTTTTTTTAAATAAATTTGTATGTTTATAGAATGAATCGGTATAATGTGGGACCGGGAAGCGTTTATATGCCATTAGACAAAGATAAGATGTAAACAACCTTGTTTTTTTTTTTTTGTGTAAAAAAAAAAAACGCTGAGGCTGCTTTAATTATTTGCATAACTCCACCATGATTTATTAAAGGACTCTGTAGCCACAGTTAATAAATGTTTAAAGCAAGGTTCCCAAACTGTAGTCTGTGAAACCTCCTTAGTACCTGCTCCTGTTGGGTCCATCACGGTATTCGGATTAGAAAACAGAACAAGTAAAAATACACAAATTACCGTACATAATAGACAATGTCATGCTTTATAAGTGCCTGGTCTATATATAGCATAAAGCTTTAGAATTAACATGAAGGCAGAAAGGTCATTAGGTGCTCTGAAGATTCAGCAATATTCACATTTTCTGCCCTAGTCAACTTAAAGGACCACTGCACAAAAATATATGGCTGAAAAGTTGAGCGCATAATTAAGCAGGAAAAAAAGCTGTAACTCTACCTTTTAAATAGAAAATTAATTTTGATGCGTCTTCTGGACCCTTAATCAAATTATCAAACATAATCTCTGGACTTCAGCCTTCACACTATCTCTACACCCCCGCCCCCCATCATCCAGTTCTCCAGAAGTGATGTAACAAACACAATATGGATTCCTGTGGTCTTCCTAATATTCTGAATTTAATTTTCCCCAAAAAATATTTTTATTTCCATGGCTTACATAGCAGCTAATAATGTCAGTTTAGTAGGTACTTCACAAACACGTGTCTTTATTTTCTTTAACTGCAACGGTACTTTAGGTGTCTAATGGAGAAGTTTGTGAGCCATTGGTGTGAAAAACCCTTTTTGTGCAAGAGATACTAAGAAACTACAACTGATAGAGAAGTATGTAACAAACTAGCAATCTTGGTAGCTGCATATGCTATGAGCAGAAAATATTTGAGAGAAAAAGCACAATTTTTGAAGTCTGTGCGCATATAAAAAGTTTTCTTCTTGTCTGACTGGAGTGCATGCTGGGATCTGAAGTGGGTATGTTTATCAGGGGACGGAGAGGCAAATTTGTTGAATCATTGTTTCATTTGGAATTTGATACTGTAAGGATATGTTTTACTTCTAAATAAATGGTATTTTCTGATAATATACCATGGTTGGCTTCCTGTGCTCTTATTTTCTCTCCACATAGTCTGATAGTCTCTATATAACCCAGTTAACTCTCCAATAATCCAAGCTTCCTTGCCTTGGTGGGATTTTCCAAGACAAAAACCACATGCACTTGCAAATAGCAATGGTCTCTCCCCTCCCCCTGTGTCTCTCCCCTCCCCCTGTGTCTCTCCCCTCCCCCCCTGTGTCTCTCCCCTCCCCCTGTGTCTCTCCCCTCCCCCTGTGTCTCTCCCCTCCCCCTGTGTCTCTCCCCTCCCCCTGTGTCTCCCCCCCCCCCCCTTTGTCTCTCCCCCCCCCCCTTTGTCTCTCCCCTCACCCCCTTTGTCTCTCCCCTCACCCCCTTTGTCTCTCCCCTCACCCCCTTTGTCTCTCCCCTCACCCCCTTTGTCTCTCCCCTCACCCCCTTTGTCTCTCCCCTCACCCCCTTTGTCTCTCCCCTCACCCCCTTTGTCTCTCCCCTCACCCCCTTTGTCTCTCCCCTCACCCCCTTTGTCTCTCCCCCCTTTGTGTCTCTCCCCCCTTTGTGTCTCTCCCCCCTTTGTGTCTCTCCCCCCTTTGTGTCTCTCCCCCCCTCCCCCTGTGTGTCTCTCCCCCACGCAGCTCTGTACAGACTTAGGAAGTGGTAAGTGTGTACGCTCTCTTGGAGCATTACACACTTACCACAATTATTATAGTTGATCATGACAAACTTAATTTTCGTAAAATAATTACATTTTTTTTTTTTTTTAATACCTTCACCATTTACCTGCTCACTGTTGTTATATGAAGCCATCTAATGGCATATTATAATCATTTGAACCTTCTAAAAACCATCATAACTTGCAATACACAATCAGCGTGCCCATCCTGCAAGAACAATCCCATAATCAAGGAAGGAATGTTTCTATTCTATATTCGAGATCGGCTGCAAGAAGTTTCCTGTGTGCCAGGGTGGGGGATGTAGGAGCGACGTGATTAGACTGCAATCAGCAGCTATAGCTGTCCTTTTAAGGAATGGGTTAAAATTGCAGACACTCTTATTCCAGTATTTTTTTTGCATAACTTATTGTTACACCGTCCTCTTCAACATTTATGAGCAAAAAATAAGCATTACAGATCATTCCTTTGTGTTCTTGCTGATCAGCTGACTGTTTTATGATGTGTGATAAGCAAGACTGAAAAACATCTAAAATAACGCAAGATAATTGGTGACTGTGATAAAATATTTTTTATACTGATTTTTTTTTGTTGTTAAATTATTAAACATACACCCATGCAACATTGAATATTGTATTGATAGTATCTTTTTAGTTTGGTCCCTTAAAGGGGCTCTTCAGGCATTTGCTTGTTTTTATAGAAATGTTTTTATTAGACATACAATTTACACTTCACTTAGTAATGAGCCCCCAGAGTAAAATTATTCCATTCCGGAGCCTCACCATTTCTTCATGTTCACCCTCATGAGAGCTGACATGTTTAACATCTGTGAACTAAATCTACACACGCTGAGGAAGGACTTCACTCCATACATGTAAAACAAAATAGCCTAAAGAGTTTAATATTGCTAATTGAGGAGTGTGTCTATTCTTTAGATTGTAAGTTTGTGAGTTTTCAGTCTTGTAAGGCTCTCTGGCAACGAGCACAATGACCGGGCCCTCCATTCTCTTGCAATGTGTTAGTTCTGTATTTTTCCTTGTACTGAACCCCTATATAGAACTGCTGAATATGTTGGCACGCTATAAATCTAGGATCTCTATAATAGTTTGTAACTTGAGTAACCCCTGTGCGATGCCCACTGCACATGTGCTACTCATGGCTACTACCTTCTAACTGAAGGGATATCTCCTGCCTCCCCTCTCCCTCTTTCTTCTCTCTTTCCCTCTCCCTCTTTCTTCTCTCTTTCCCTCTCCCTCCTTCTCTTTCCCTCTCCCTCCTCCTTCTCTCTTTCCCTCTCCCTCCTTCTTCTCTCTTTCCCTCTCCCTCCTTCTTCTCTCTTTCCCTCTCCCTCCTTCTTCTCTCTTTCCCTCTCCCTCCTTCTTCTCTCTTTCCCTCTCCCTCCTTCTTCTCTCTTTCCCTCTCCCTCCTTCTTCTCTCTTTCCCTCTCCCTCCTTCTTCTCTCTTTCCCTCTCCCTCCTTCTTCTCTCTTTCCCCCTCCCTCCTCCTTCTCTCTTTCCCCCTCCCTCCTCCTTCTCTCTTTGCCCCTCCCGCCTCCTTCTCTCTTTGCCCCTCCCGCCTTTTTTTCCCCTTCTCTCTTCCCCTCCCTCATCAAAATCTACATAAGATAGGAAAGTTCATAATGCACATTCAATGAACTTTGTTTGGGGTGTTGCCAAAATATGTTAAGATAGCGATAATGAGGGAATAACATAGAATTTACAGCAGATAAGAACCATTAAGCCAATTCTTTCTGCCTAAAAAAGAATCACAATTGCCCAAAGACACGGAGAGAAACCATGCCAGCTACTAATCCAAACATTTTAGATTTCTAAAAACCATTTAGATAAAGTGGAGCGGAATTGTTTATAGTATGCTCTTATGAAGAACGTAACTTCATAATGGGCAAAATGTTTACACAATTTAAAATAAATAATTGTAGTCGTTAATATTTAAATGTTATAATCTATTTTTGCCTTAATGGAGCCGCTGTTTTTACCCTAACTGGATTAGACCTGTGTGAGGAATCTTGGACTCTGATAAAATGTCTAATTGGGTCTGCCACTGTAAATTGGGACTTAATAGTACAATATAGAGATTATCATGATGATTATAATGATTAGCATAGACGTCAGGTGGAAGCCTTGACACATTTGGCCAAATTAATATTTTCTCTAAAGTTGTTTTTATGCTCATGGTTTACACAGTTGTTCATTTGTTAGACATGAAACTTTTACCAACCTACATTTTTTGTTACCCAATTCACATAATTAATGACTGGTGGAAAGAGGTTGACCACTCCTGGTGTAACACATCGAAATACAATGTGTCACAGACCCTTTTGGCATTAATATTTCCACTTCTTGCATGCAGCGTTGTGTACAACCACGCAAGTGATATGTGCTTTATATAGGTGCCAGGCTGAAGTGTTCATCTCTGTCTTGCAGGTGACAAATCCTACCAACCAGATCGTGATGAACTGTGCGGATATTGACATCATCACCGCGTCCTATGCTCCGGAGGGTGACGAGGGTAAGGAATGTGACAGGAAGTAGTATGAAAGAATAAGGGGAGTATCCAGGAAGGGCACTGTGCCAGGGTGGCACTGCATCGTTGTACATAATTTAGCCACAGACTCCATGCTTTTTGCATATACTGGAAGCCGTATTAGAAGTATATCCCCTGCCCCAAACACAATGTCCAAGCTTCACTAAAGAGAGACATGCCATTGCTGCAATTTATAGGCAACAGGATTCCCTATTGCATCAATAGCATTCTATAATAAAACCATGATTTGTATCGGATTATTTTCTCTGAACCATCTATGAGGTGTAATTGGGCTCCTAAGTATTATATATCTTTGTCCGTCCCTGTATAGATATATGTAACATCAGTGGATCCCACGCCACCCTTGTTCCTGGAGATATGCAATCCTAGTTGCGGTCTCTGCTGCGTTATCTATGCTTAATGGTAGTGGATCATGTCACTACTTCTGCAAATATAACTAGTGGATCTTGTCTTCATAGAAACTCTCTTGTTCATGTAGATATATTTATAGCCACATAAGACACTATTTGTGTATATGCAGAGATTTAAAAGGCTAGTGTAAGGGACATTTTAATATTAAACCTATTTGGTGCACCATTAATTAATATAAAAAAAAAAACTAGACATGTAAACCACAGCAAATCAAAGCTTTAGCTGGATATTATATTTAAAAAAACACACTAATTGCTGTACCCTTCCTCACCTCTCATTGTCCTGAGCAGCTGTAAGGAAGTGAAAGATTAAAAAAAGATACCATTGATTAGGCTATATTGGTAATCCTTGAATAATGTTATCTTAAGTTGAAATTTTTCGCTTTAATTTTATATTTTTGCACATGTATTTTAATTTAAAAAAATAGGTTTCTACGTGCAATATGCATACACTGGCCCTTTAACATTAAAATATCCCCTTTGTGATTCAGCAGATCTGTTACCCCAGTTAATTTGCTGTGCAATCTTCGTAGATCCTGCTGATATTGGGGACTCCTGATGTTCCCTCTCCACTTGTTCCTCTATCTCTGCTGAATTCCTGCCTGAGAGACGCCATGTTATTTACAAACCATTAGTGCATCGTGTTATTAAGGAGGCAAATGTACTAATGGAGCTTTATGTCCATGCTGGAGAGCAGGCTAAGCTGGATTTATATTGTTAGAGTGCTGGGCGGGGAGGGGGGACAGAGTAATCTTTCATTCCTGTATGCTGCTGTGTAAACTGCAGGATTCAAGGCCATGAGCCTTCGTTCCTTTAAAGGGATATGGAAGGTGTGTGTTTATTAACCTATATGAAACCTTCTAAATAGTTCCTACAAAGGTCTGCCCTGTTTAACTCATTTACATTATGTTTTTATAATTATATACCCAAACAAACGCTTAGGTAGTTTATTTTAATATTAAAAACATGGAAACCTCCGTATCCCTTTTTGAGCTTAGTGGGATTGTAGTTTCAGTAACCATTACGGGTATAGCTCCACACAACAGCCGGTCCATTAATCCCAGTGTAGTCATGAGGATGATGCGACTGAGAGGGTAATCAGTTTGTGACCAGTATCGACAATTGAAATAATTGGTCTTTTCTTCTTGAGTCTTGCTGTAAGTCATATGCTGTATTACTACATTGCAACATCTGGGGTGTGTGACCATGCTGCTGGCAATCCAAATCTCCCTCCCACCTGCATAACCTGCTCCCCTCACAAGTTTGGGCTTGTTTGATCTATTCAATATTATTTGGCTACCAAACAGAGGAAACCTCTCAGATTTTAAGGGACTCTGAACCGAATTTATGAGTATAGCTCTGCACCACATGTAGAGCAGGCTGTAAAAAAATAAATAAATGTGATTTCTCTGGTTTTTATAATGGTTTACAAATGTTGCAGTGCTGGCTTTTAAAGCCCTCCGTGTTTACTTAACTTGAGGGTCATCTCCATTCAGCTGCACTGGTCGATAGATTGGGGTAAACCTCTCAGGTCCTAAAAGGACCATTAATTTGAAGCTCAAACCAAATACTTTCCAGTAAAAAAAAAAAAAAAAAAAAATTCTGAAAAGTCTTTTTTATTTTTTTTAATCTATTTTTAACTTTGTTATGGGATCTAAATCACACAAGTACTTGTAGGGGAGCTTTTGGTTTTTGATCCTTTTCAAAACTTGCAGGTAAAGACTCTGCAGCAGAAAGGGAGGGGAAGAAAAGAGGTGCCATTTGGTGTTATAGTACGATGAAAAGGATGAATGAACAAACACAAAAGAAACAATAAACACAACATAAATATAAGAGTACACATACTGTCATATTATAATAGGTTGAAATGTTCTAGTTATAATGTGTATTCCTGCCAACACATATCTGTATCCACCCCTCTAGACTGTGCCTTGCATTTCGCAACCCCAACCTCCTTTTCTCTGCTCAGTCTTTTACCCTCCTCTTTCAGCCTCCAAAATATGTTCTTTGCAGGAATACTTGGTGCATGCAGGATGTGTGAAACGGCACTAAACAGGCCATTTTATCGCCATAGACCTCATGCAGCGCTATGTTGATTTGGAGAGTGCTGAGCAGGGATTTAAACAATCAAACCATGTTTGGCGCTCAAAAACTGAGATATCACAAGGTTTCATACTAAGAGGGGGATTCAGAGAAAAGGTGCGTTATAGCGAATCGGCACTCAATGGGGTAGAGGTAATCTGGATTATTTGTGATAGCCGCAGAATGCAATATTACTGCTAATGCAGCGACAGCATGGCTGAGACGCAGCATGGCAGGGGTGACCGCAAACTATAGTGGGCACAAATATAGTGGTAAACCTGTATTGTGCTTTTAGAAACATGGTGGAAAAAATTCTGTTCCATGTCTGTTATAGCCAAGTAAGTTAAGTGAAGAATATGTGAAAAATCATAATGGATGGTTTGGTTGCTTTAAGATGGTTTGTGGATATAAATGTGGGGTAATCGGCCAATAACAAATCTAGGAGAGTGTCTTATTAAGGACACCTTACCTCTGAGTGAA
Organism: Discoglossus pictus; assembly: GCA_027410445.1. Classification (NCBI taxonomy): domain Eukaryota; kingdom Metazoa; phylum Chordata; class Amphibia; order Anura; family Alytidae; genus Discoglossus; species Discoglossus pictus. Next base: position 58,031,271 of record CM050174.1, read on the forward strand.
GCATAGTTGCTGATACAATATTTCTACCATTAAAGTGCAAAGGGAATCAAGGGCTCAAGGTGAGGAGTCCCAGCAAATAGTCTGCAGGGACCACATGCAGATACTGATTTGCAGTAGCTGAAAGCTCATCTCTAAATGCACCCACACAAGCAGGAAGACTTCTATTCTTATATTAAAAGTATTGGCAATCTGTTTGTTGAAATGCATATACGTGAAAGTAGCTCCATGATTTATTATATTGATCCGGAGGCTCCTGCTGTACTGCTACCCCTGAGCGGTGAGAGTTTCTGTTTACTAGATATTGCTGTGCCTGCATTATTATGGTCGGGCTGTTTACAACTATTTTTGTGCCCTCTGTAGTTTTCGGTCACCCCTGCCATGATGTGTGTGCCATGCAGTCGCTGTACTAGCAGTAATATTTTATTCTGCGGCTATCACAAATAATCATGGCTGTAGTTTGTTGCCTATCTATACCTTGCAATACACTGCGCTGAAGTATCTCTCTTATGTTACAGGAGTCCCTGTGTTTCTGGGCACAGTGAGTGTCTCATTAGTGGCGTCCCCAGGCAGAGATCTCCTCCCTTCCCTCAGCAGTGGTTTGCTAATCCTCCTGTCGGAGGTCTGTGCAGGGATTAAAGTCTTCTGTGGTATCTCTGGGTTAGCACAGACTGGCAGCACATGTAGAGCAGCAGGGAATACTCCACGGAACAGCATGTGTAGTGCGGCCATTGCAGGGTTGTCATAGTGTGCTGCACATTGCACTTTATGCTTTGGTTTTCGCAGTCCCTCCCTTGCCTGGAGGAGATTCCATAACCGTAGTTAAATCAACTCTGACGTTTCGCAGTTGACTCCTAATTCTGGGAGTAAGAAAGATCTATATCAGTCTGATTTCATGAGATACAAGGTTTAATTAGGTATTAATCATTTACAGAACTGCTCTCCAGGTTGAAACCACGTTCAGTGTTTAACAGAAAATGACACAAAAAAGTTCTGGTTTGTTGAAGAAATTATAAGTACACATCCAAATAAACATAATGGCAATTTCTAAGTGGAAGTTCTAAGATTTATGTTTAAGTTCATCAAAACATCCAACATCTGAGCTAATGGTCTTGCCAACAACCGTTATGATTTGCAATTGAGTAACAAAGAGCATGCTCAGTTGTAAATAATGGTAAGTAAATATAATTGTTAAACATCAATCACTATTACCAGGTTTTCAACTGGGTGTGCTCAGTGTAATGGAAGCCCTTAGGAGCCCGTCTGACACGGGTGTGTGGGTGAAAGGGTTAACCACAAGACATCTTATTCAGGAGATCGGTCCTCTCCAATGACTGTAAAAATCTGTCACCCACACCTCAAAATGAATAATATGACACTCTGCTTCATAATCACACCCCTCTGCTGATCTTAATTAATTAATTGCTTTTGATAAAGCAGTCAGCTCAGAGGGAGGATCCTTCATTACGCCTGAAATAACTTCTGTATCATTTCTAAGGCAAATTCCACTTAAAATCATAAGTGTTTGGCTGTGTTTAACATTTTCTATTTTTATTTGAATGTTTAATTTCTGCAATAAATTGGGCCTTTTCCATGTTACTTTAACATCACATTTTTAGCTTTTCTGATTAACTGCTTGTTTCTACCACTTAAACAATTTTCAAGTAAATTGAAGGCCGTTTTTAAAGGGACTCTTGAATAGTGTGTGTGTATGGAGGCCTGCTTGGGTCTAGGTAGTAATCTTCATTGGCTGGAAATGTGCTGTGTTAAAGTGGTACCTGTAACGGATCTCCTAGCACCCCGACCGGGTACCTCCGTTGATGGACGCGTCCTAGTTTGCGTCGAGGCCTACAAGCACCGCACCGGACACCACACTACCACAGACTCCACAACCGCCGTAGCTTAAAGCTCCCAGGGAGTATGCAGCGCATGGCAATCCCCAGTATGATATAGCAATCCCCTCCAAGAATGAGACGAGGCTACGTTTTGAAGGGTCAAGTAGTACTCTCTTGCTGGGACACCCAGCATGGTTTTTATTAGTCAGGTAAACAGAACACACCCAGGGGAAGGTATAAACAACCAATAACACAATAGTAACGCCCACAGTTTCCCTCCCCTCTACTTGAGAGATAATTGAGTTAATTATCTCCCAGCTAAAACTTACACATTTTTATACATTTTTATAACTTTATGATTTTACATAGTACATAAATAAAACTTACATTTTTATGAACAACATAAATTGTGGAACAACATTAAAAAATGGCATGAATCAGACCAGGGGTTCAAAAGTTAGTAAAAGTATCTTTTTCACATAACACACAGACATTTCACATATCCCCCATAGTTGGCCACACAATACACATATAGGGACAATAGGTGAGTCACACCTCCCTGAGGCTACCTGGCAACTTTGATATAATCAGACATGGATTAGATCAGCCTTCTTTGTTCTTATATCTGAGAATGAAAACCCTTTATACAATAGACTTCCTTATCTGTAACAGGATTATCTCCCATGCCAAGGTCTGCACTAGTCTGGGCCAATATTCTGCAGAGCATAAACCAACATACATATAGTATGATAGTAGTATCATATTTTAACCATAATAATAATAATAATGAAACAGGGTAAAACAGTCATGGGTTCCGTTACAGCTGGGATCTGAGCGCACAAAACTACCGAATAGCGCTCAGATCCTCTTCACACAGTTCAATTGCCTTTTAGCTAAAGTCTTTCCTATAGTCTTTCATTATATGAATGGGCTCCATGGCATAGCTATCTGTGGTATCATGGTTCACACAGGGCAAGTACCGAATGACCCCCCTGTATGTAAAGGGCCAGAATGAGTGACATACACTCTGGTATGGCCGAATACTGTGTTTGGCCCTGGGACATATTGCCCTTCATAGTCGCAGGGCAGGAGGCTGGCAAACAGTCCCCTCCAAGACAAAGTGGCGAAGGGCACTTTGTCACAGTACCCATGGACACTTATGAGGTCTGACTGGGATGTGGCCAATGAAGAACACTATATAAATGCATTTTTTTTAACCATTTAACTCTGCTTCAGCTACTCCCATCACTTTACTTTAATAAGGGACTGATGATTTGATGTTTGATTATTTATTTATGAGAAATTGAATAATTATGAATGCCTAATTAAATGTTACGCATAGGAGTGGTCATTCACCCATTACATTGGACAGCATGGGCACCCCTGTGTGGTAGTGTCAGACACATTGCCAGTGTGCCATCCATGTACCTCATATAACCAGTTACCCATGCTGCTACGTTGTCTCATCTGTCAGGGCGTTTATCTCATTCTGCTGACTCGTCTCTAGTGAGCCAGTGATGAGCTCAGCACAGCTCCTGATGCCAACCTTTCTACAATACACAATATTAATAGCGCCTGACATTTCAGCGGCTTTGTCTTTACTGTGGATTGCTCTGAGTTTATAAATTGACACTATTCAGTCTGCAGGCTGAGCATTCAACTGCACAAGGTCAACGACACCGACTGTAAACTTCTGAGTAACCCAATTTGTTTAATTAACTACTAGCACATCTATTGTTCTACATCCATATGTATGGTAATGAATATCAAGCTATCCCAAAGGAAATTTTATACACATACAGAGTTTGGCAATTGATAACCCACAAAAACGTATTGCTCACTCCTATCGCCTCTATTATGCATATACACTTTCCTGGCTCCTAAGTTTTATATACATTTCTTAACCCCTGCAATAGAAAATGCTTAAATTATTGTTAAAACTTTGTTCACTGATGGGCAATCTGTTTTACTTGTCCTCTCAAGATGACTGTATGATATAACTGTTTTTGTGTTCATAGAAAAAATATATAAAATTACTATGGTTGTGAAAGAGGTGAATTAAAGCTGAGTAGCCAATGTCACTGGGACTCTTACCATCCACCCAGTAGATACACTCTCCAGCTGTCATTTTCAGTGTTCCTTCTACAATCAGGACTGAGCAGTCATTCAGCATGGGGCTCAACCAATGTCACTCGCCTCATACCATCCATCCAGTAGACACTCTCTCCAACTATCATTTTCCATGTTCCTTCTACAATCAGGACTGAGCAGTCATTCAGCATGGGGCTCAACCAATGTCACTGGGACTCATACCATCCACCCAGTAGATACTCTCCAGCTGTCATTTTCAGTGTTCCTTCTACAATCAGGACTGAGTAGTCATTCAGCATGGGGCTCAACCAATGTCACTCGGCCTCATACCATCCATCCAGTAGACACTCTCTCCAACTATCATTTTCCATGTTCCTTCTACAATCAGGACTGAGTAGTCATTCAGCATGGGGCTCAACCAATGTCACTGGGACTCATACCATCCACCCAGTAGATACACTCTCCAGCTGTCCTTTTCAGTGTTCCTTCTACAATCAGGACTGAGTAGTCATTCAGCATGGGGCTCAACCAATGTCACTCGGCCTCATACCATCCATCCAGTAGACACTCTCTCCAACTATCATTTTCCATGTTCCTTCTACAATCAGGACTGAGTAGTCATTCAGCATGGGGCTCAACCAATGTCACTGGGACTCATACCATCCACCCAGTAGATACACTCTCCAGCTGTCATTTTCAGTGTTCCTTCTACAATCAGGACTGAGTAGTCATTCAGCATGGGGCTCAACCAATGTCACTGGGACTCATACCATCCATCCAGTAGACACTCTCTCCCACTATCATTTTCAGTGTTCCTTCTACAATCAGGACTGAGTAGTCATTCAGCATGGGGCTCAACCAATGTCACTGGGACTCATACCATCCACCCAGTAGATACACTCTCCAGCTGTCATTTTCAGTGTTCCTTCTACAATCAGGACTGAGTAGTCATTCAGCATGGGGCTCAACCAATGTCACTGGGACTCATACCATCCATCCAGTAGACACTCTCTCCAACTATCATTTTCCATGTTCCTTCTACAATCAGGACTGAGTAGTCATTCAGCATGGGGCTCAACCAATGTCACTGGGACTCATACCATCCACCCAGTAGATACACTCTCCAGCTGTCATTTTCAGTGTTCCTTCTACAATCAGGACTGAGTAGTCATTCAGCATGGGGCTCAACCAATGTCACTGGGACTCATACCATCCATCCAGTAGACACTCTCTCCAACTATCATTTTCCATGTTCCTTCTACAATCAGGACTGAGTAGTCATTCAGCATGGGGCTCAACCAATGTCACTGGGACTCATACCATCCACCCAGTAGACACTCTCTCCAACTATCATTTTCAGTGTTCCTTCTACAATCAGGACTGAGCAGTCATTCAGCATGGGGCTCAACCAATGTCACTCGGCCTCATACCATCCATCCAGTAGACACTCTCTCCAACTATAATTTTCCATGTTCCTTCTACAATCAGGACTGAGCAGTCATTCAGCATGGGGCTCAACCAATGTCACTGGGACTCATACCATCCACCCAGTAGATACACTCTCCAGCTGTCATTTTCAGTGTTCCTTCTACAATCAGGACTGAGTAGTCATTCAGCATGGGGCTCAACCAATGTCACTGGGACTCATACCATCCACCCAGTAGACACTCTCTCCAACTATCATTTTCAGTGTTCCTTCTACAATCAGGACTGAGCAGTCATTCAGCATGGGGCTCAACCAATGTCACTCGGCCTCATACCATCCATCCAGTAGACACTCTCTCCAACTATAATTTTCCATGTTCCTTCTACAATCAGGACTGAGCAGTCATTCAGCATGGGGCTCAACCAATGTCACTGGGACTCATACCATCCACCCAGTAGATACACTCTCCAGCTGTCATTTTCAGTGTTCCTTCTACAATCAGGACTGAGTAGTCATTCAGCATGGGGCTCAACCAATGTCACTGGGACTCATACCATCCACCCAGTAGACACTCTCTCCAACTATCATTTTCAGTGTTCCTTCTACAATCAGGACTGAGTAGTCATTCAGCATGGGGCTCAACCAATGTCACTCGCCTCATACCATCCACCCAGTAGACACACTCTCCAACTATCATTTTCCATGTTCCTTCTACAATCAGGACTGAGTAGTCATTCAGCATGGGGCTCAACCAATGTCACTGGGACTCATACCATCCACCCAGTAGACACACTCTCCAACTATCATTTTCCATGTTCCTTCTACAATCAGGACTGAGTAGTCATTCAGCATGGGGCTCAACCAATGTCACTGGGACTCATACCATCCACCCAGTAGACACTCTCTCAAACTATCATTTTCTATGTTTCTGCTACAATCAGGACTGAGCAGTCATTCAGCATGGGGCTCAACCAATGTCACTGGGACTCATACCATCCACCCAGTAGACACTCTCTCAAACTATCATTTTCTATGTTTCTGCTACAATCAGGACTGAGCAGTCATTCAGCATGGGGCTTGGCCCCTGTAGAGTGCTGCAGAGTATGTTGGTTCATTACAAAAACAGTAATGATAGGGGACAATTTTTGTACGGAAAAAGAGTAACATGCAAGACGAGGCTAGAGGAAGAGTGGAAATTATGGATTCAGGTGTTGGTAAAAAAAAAGCCATACAACCACTAATCCTCCAAATATCTAGGTTCATCATATTTTCCGGTATGAAGAATACTGTATACAAAAACATATACATACAGATAATAATCACTTCCACTTTTTTTTTGTAGGGAAAATTGGATAAAACAGCTTATATTAATTCAGCTGAAGACCCCTGTGGTCAAATTTTTTTCATATTGTTTTTGGAAACTTTTAGATGCAATTCATCTTCACTATATACTCTATTTTGCTTTCTTCCCTCCTGCTGCCTTTTACTTTCTCAGGTGGGAATTCCCTTTAGTGCAGCAGGAAGCACTGGAAGATGTGAATGCCTAATTTCTATTTGAAGACCGACACGTCTTGTCTATTTAAGTCTACTCCCACCTCCCAAAGTTGATCTACTGAAGCCAAAATGGTAGATTCCAATGCAGCTCTAGTGTGTATAAAAGGCAAAGTCATAAGCTGATTTTTTTTTTTCACTTTCTAAAAACATATATGCATATTTTTTAAATGTTGATCTTCAAAATAATACATTGACAAGTGCCCATTAAGCTATTTAAAAATAAAATAAAAATGTAGCCACATGAATCCAAGTCGGTATGAAAATGACAAATACCCAGTTGGTTAAAGTACCTTCATACTATTGTATGTAAAATAAAAAAACATATATGGTATCGAGCTACTAATAAAATATTCATGACCGTAAGATACAGTATTAAGATAATTTTAGAGATGTGAAGAACTATCAAAACATTATTTTTTATTAATGTTTCGTAGGAAAAATAAATATGTAGACTGATTTAGCCTAACCAGTGGAACCTACGAGTGCTACTAAAACACATTTTACAGATTTACTATACTATTCATAAAAAAGCCGTGAGCAATAAAGATTTCAAATAGTAATTCCTTTAAACACATCCTGAAAAGGAAAGTTTTTTTTTTTTTCTGGAGTCCTTTTAGCTGCCTTTATTTATCATAGACCATGATAAAAAGAAAATGCTGTGAATGAGCGGTCTCTTTTCATACGCTTACTCACCTTTCTCTGCTTCTGTTTCAGAAATCCATGCTACTGGGTTTAACTACCAGAATGAAGATGAGAAGGTGACCTTGTCGTTCCCAAGCACCTTGCAGAAAGGTAAGGATAACTTGGAGATATTTTGTAATGCCCTGCATCACATACTCTGTATGGCTATTTACATTAGTTGTGTTTTTCAGGCTCCTTGTATAGGAAATGAAGTGAAGTTGATAGAAATCTTAAGATTCAGGTCCTCATCCAACATTAGAGGGGAACACAACACTGTCTCATACCGTTCTGTCAGGATGATGCTCTCTATTATACAGATACCCAGCTCTTTAAATCTGCCCTAACAGGAAAGAAACCTTCAAGTGTATAAAAAGGATAGAAAGGTTCCTGGATTTCACTAGGTATATAATATACCTGTATATATATTTACTTTTATGTGCTTTATTTTAGTAAAACGTGCTTCTAAACTGTTTTTAATACCTGAAGTCAAACATTAAATAATTGATTAATAATTAACAACTAATGAATTAATAGTTAATCCGCATATTGCAGATCAGAGGAGATCTTAAAAGGTTGAACTTGATGGACTGAAAGTCTTTTTTCAATCTTAAATACTATGTAACTATGTAACTATATAGTACCTGTTTGGGTTCCCTCTGCAAATCACGAAAATAGACTCTGTAGTACTTGCTGTGGTGTGTCTAATACTATCCAATCAGTACCATCTCTCAGCAATATTCTTCAACATGCTGCTGAGACGTGGTCCCTGATTGGATAAGACACTATACTGCACATCCAGTCCTACACAGTTTGTGTTTCTGCATAAAATCAAACAAATAGTCCCTGTTTAGAACTGCTCAATGCGGTGTATGCAGACAGTTTTATAAGCATTTCTTAATAAAATAAAGTACATAAAAGTAAATGGATTTATAGGTAGTAGGTATAGTATACACCTAGTAAAATGAAGAAAACTTAAATATCCCTTTTAAGGGATAAAATAAATGTAGGCAGAAAATAATTTTTCATATCGGTAAAAGAGGACAAGAAGTCTTGATTTTTAAGTTGGAAAGTAGAAGGTACAGACGTACTACTTTACTGAAAGGCCCGAATAGCTTCACAACAGAAGCACGTCCCAGCTCAGCTTCCCAGAACTGTTTTTCTCAGAATTCTGGCCTTGGAGCAGTTTTTTTTTAACTTGCTTAAGACATTCAGATGTGAACACAGATGTACTTTTTATTTACTGTACGGTGGAGGGCTTCTATCGCTCTTTTGCCCTCCATATTATAAATGATTGTGGTGAACTACCTACTCATAAGGTCCACAACACAGGCTGGGATCCTGCTCCATGTTGATGATAGCCAGTAAGCTTGAAACAGCTGGACTTGGATAGAATTCTCAGCTTGTGTAAAATCCAGCCTTGGCTTTGCATTAAAGCTGTGTAATACAGCAGGCACACGGTTAAAGGAAGCCATGTTTGAAAATGGGTATGGATTTAAGAGTGAGGCATTTGTGGGCACATTTGCATGTCCCTGCTCAGCTTCCCAGAATGCAGTGTAATAACTGTTTTTCTCGGAATTCTGAGCTGGAAACAGGTTTAACTTGCTTTAGACATTCAAATGTGAACACAGATGTAATATAATAAATGTTTGTGTGTGTGTGTGTATATATATATATATATATATATATATATATATATATATTCGCAAGGAAATTCAAGAATGCATTGGATGTACATTGAGCTTGTTAGTAGGACCATTAAGGTTATATCTGCCATCTAAATCTCTTTTTATGTGCCATTCTTTTCCTGTTTGACAGAATATTATGTATCATTGATACCCTGTGTTCTTTTCTATGTGCCAGGTACGGGAATGCTGAAAATTGATTTTGTTGGTGAGCTGAATGATAAAATGAAAGGTTTTTACCGCAGTAAATACGCCACGGCTTCCGGAGAGGTCCGCTATGCTGCTGTCACTCAGTTTGAGGTAAGACTATTTGGCTGCTTCTTAAGGACTAGTACTTTTGGTTCTGGCTACATATTTTATGATAATATTAGATGGGAAGTTATTGATCACCTGGCTTCATTAGGGGAAGGTACCTGTAGTAATCTTGCTTTTGTCGCAGGCAACAGATGCGCGCAGAGCTTTCCCCTGCTGGGATGAGCCAGCTATTAAAGCCACCTTTGATGTCATTCTCATCGTCCCCAAGGACAGAGTTGCTTTGTCAAACATGGTAGGTATTATTCTCTTGTAACATTCTAACATTACCACATATTATGGAAAAAAAACATCCCACATCTCTCATTGTCCTGAAGTGAAAGTGTATTTGTTAACTGTGAACTAAAATATAGGTTTGATATGAAAAATGCTTGCATTGACTCTAGATCTAGATTAAACGGCACTAATGAGTAGTGTTTTTTTTTTTTTTTTTTTCACATATCATTGATAGTAAAAAAAAAAAAAAACAGGTCAGGACACAGCTATAATCTGATAGTTGATTGTAATCCCTGCTCTTGGGGGAATAAGTAGAGGCATACAGATAGAGCTCATTAAATCATGTGGGCACAAGAAAAACACTTTATTAATCAAGGTGACTCCCTTCTGGGACCCCAAACCCCCATGAAAAACTCATAAATGAAGTATTCTCTACATGACCATTCTATGCTAAATAAATCTACTTAGGATATAATAGTATAACCAGCAACCCCTAATTAGGAATGGGACCAGATCTGCTCAAACATATATATATTTTCATTATACAGTGGTCCTTTTAATAGATATAACACAAGTATATTTTTTAGTAATATGCAAATAGATTTCTGTCAAACATTCAGTGATTTATACACCGCAACCTCAAGCATACGTCCATAAAAGCAGAATATAGTCCCTCCCCAATCTAAAAGCATACTCCAGTCCTTTCCACAGTCTAAATCAAATGCGTTTCCAAAAGGCATGGTATAGGGCAGCAATCGTATGGTAGTGTGTGTGTGCTCTGGCATTATTACAGAAACATTATTATTATTGTTGTTGTTGTTGTTTATTTGTAACTCTCCAACTTATTTCGTAGCGCTATACATGGGTAAGTTCAAGGCAAAAACAATAGCAATATTAACACATTGCAAAAGATGGAGGGCCCTGTCTTTTGACCTTAGAATCCAGCGTGTCATGACCTGCTTCTTCAATGGGGCTCGATAAGAACCTAGTTTAAACCTACCCGAGCAGGATTGTGTAGTTCATATCAACTCTGGCACAAAAGATGGCTTCAGGATAGATACAACACCCAAGAATATGTGCAGATGATCATGCAGACAGGATATCAGTCGGCCCAGACCAGGACCATGCCCCACGCAGGATGCATGTGCACAGTAAATAGTTCCACAACTTGTTTATGTGGAAAAACCAGAACTCCCTGTTTGTTCAGAACTAGCAACATGAATACAGTTTTCTGGCCACAGGCTGGTCAATCACAGTAAGCCCCATGGAAGGGGACCAATTGGCAGTGAGATGCCTGTACATCTCAGGATGACAGCCCCTTAAACAATCCTGGTAATGTTATTAACCCAGTGGTTAAAGTGAATGACCCTATATGGTGTTTATAAACCATATATGTCCCATTGAATTGCGCAGGGCAGAAACTGGTCATCTCAGGCCTAGGCACATTATTCTGGACTCTGGGCATGACGAGTAGCATAGGTACCCTGGTATTCTAAACTATACAGAACATAATCCAACATACATCACATATAATTGTCTAACTACGAGACATTGTCACGCTTTTTGCGTGGTGCGTACGACTTGGTGAGCACTTAGGCAATGAGTGCCAAAGGCCATTAAACTTGGAGCACTTAGCGTGACTTGGATGACAAAAAAAAAGACGAGACGCGGGACTTGGAAGACAAAAAAAAGACGAGACGCAAAAATTTACGAGATTAGCAAACGAACCAAAAACCTGGAAAACACACGAAATACACCCCAAAAAATCCCCAAAACATCAGACCGCATGGGGCAACAGCCAGGACGTCTGTGAGTAAGGTGTAACGCAAATGTAACTCGATTTAGACTATTTTCGCCACACGAAAATCGCCTTAGCGAGGAAAAAAATGGCCGCCGAATTTTTTTTAAATGAGGCTACTCGACCCTGGACCACACAAAACGCTGCAAAACGCGTAGCACTTTACACATCACTCTACGACCTACAAAATACACGATTACAAAAACCGGAAAATGCTCAAGAGACGCGTAACACATTAATAACATTACGAATATACAATGCCACTTTACACAATATATCAACGGCTTTACCTCGCGCACGCAGCATATTTAGAATGCACAGTTGGAACATTCATTACACTTTATAAGCAGGGCACCAACACTCACAATGTATATTCTATGCAGACACAAAATAAAAAACGGATTGTTAGCTCTTCAGCCTATTGCTCACTGCATATATCAATTATAAATAAAGTATATTAATTTATTGCATAAATAATTTACTTAATTTAATAAATAATTAATTATTACTTAAATACATATAAATGTACATGAGAGGATCCCAATGAGCGCCGAAGGTCCTCACAGTACAAAACTGTTTCAATTATGTCTCGAAAAGCATTTCCATGGCTTCAAATTTTATTGACCGTCATTTTTTGACGGGCAAGTCGCTAGTACAGTATAATAGTGTAATCATATTTTAACCCTGGGACCAATACACAGGACCAATACACAGTCCACAATAGTCCAGTAAAGCTCTGGGCATGAAGAACTGGGGTGACAAATAGCTCCTCCTGTGCCTCCCAAAATCCAGTTGTGACACAGTGTCTATATAGCTTTCCCCAAACCACCTTGCAAGATTGAAAACTTGCAAACTTACAATCTAAAGGATATCTCCAAAATTGTCTGCTTGACTTGTTTGGCTCTAGGATGGAGTCGGCGTGTATAGCCAAGACATGGGTGTGTGACCCTGCATGAAGAGGTTTGGAATTTCATTGTATTTGATTACTCTTCTCTGCCATGTCTCTGAAGTACTTTTTAGTATGGATAGTGGACATGCCTGGAGTTTGTTTGGACTGGAGATTAACTTTTTCTTATTCAACGGACTTATGATAACATATACTTATTCCAGTTTATCTTTATCTTTCCATGAGTGTCATTTCAGAGTTTTTCATGGGTCTAATGCCTTTCATTTTGTTTGCTTATCAGCAGTAGTTTCCTCTTGTTATGAGTAGACCTTTTCTATGATTTCATGCCATCCTTTCCATAATTCTACATAGCTGATTGTAATCATACAGGTTTAGCTTTGTTAGATTATGGTTTCCATTTCCTGGTATATTGTTTTGTCACACCCCTTGATGTGGAAAAGGTGATATGCTCCTCCCACATGTTTTTTAGACTGTCTAAATGATTTTGTTATACCTGCTGCCTTAAATACTTACTGAAAAGCTGGATAAAATATAATTTTACTCGCCTTTTGAGCATCACTTGAATCAACCAATTGGTGTCACAGCGTATTTTATGTACTTACAAGAGCATTTCTTAAAGTTATATAGAAGTTTCATAGATTACGAATGTGTCCGATACAGGACAATCATGTAGTGTATGCAAACTGTTTCTTCTTTCTTTTTACTTGCATGAAAAAAAATCAAATCTCAAAATTAATAAACTTACTCTTGAGTTTGTAAATTTCTTTCGTCCTCTGGCCGTTGATTTTGAGAACGAATGTCCCTGAAAACCCTAGCTAAATTTGATTTGCAGTGTCTGCAGCAAAGCATCTTGGGATGTGTAGTCTTTTGTTACCACTACTAGTAAGCAGCTCAGGTTTTGCTGCTCTGGATCTCTGTACTGTGCTGCTGCCTTCGAGGCTAGTATAGGGTTAAAAAAAAGTATTTAAATGCAGTGTTTCTATTGCTTAGTACCAATTGCCGATGTAGGCACCCCTGGGGGCGTGGAAATCTTTTTTATTTTTTTTTTTTTTTCATAAATAAAATACATTTGTGTGTGTTTATGATGTAAGCAGTATGGGTTAGATTAGAAAAGTTACACAGCAAAACTAGAAGGTAAAGCTGCTAAATAGCAGTTTAGAGAAGTTCTTGGGTAGAATGCCTACTGTGATAGTACTTAAACACATATGCATTGATTGTTCAGAGCACACAGACCACAACATAGTTATTACTTTGTATGCAAACTGTTTCTCATAGCCTGAGAATGTGTAATAACATAGTATCATCACATCTTGTTCTTACTGTATCTTTCTTCCTCCATTTCCCTTCATGCCCTCCCACTCCATTTCTCACCTTTCTCTTTTCATTTGTCTATTTTGTCATTCATTCTCTCTCTCGCTCTCTCTCTCCTCTTCATCTACTTTCTTCCTTTCAGAATCTAATTGAACGGAAACCATACCCAGACGATGAGAGCCTGGTGGAAGTGAAGTTCGCTCGCACCCCTGTCATGTCAACCTACCTTGTGGCCTTTGTAGTGGGAGAATATGATTTTGTGGAGACAAGGTCAGCTGACGGTGTTCTTGTCCGTGTTTACACTCCAGTAGGAAAAGCTGAGCAGGGGAAGTTTGCCTTGGAGGTAAATTTCACTATGCATCATATTTATATATAACCACCTAGCTTTAAAGCAGAACCCTATTAGGCAGCCATTGCTTTCTAGATTTATCAAAACATCTAATATGATCTTGTGTGAAAGAAATAATACAAGAAATAACGTCTGGGCAAATCCAAGAAGCCGGTTTGCTTGCCCTTGTTTCTTGTCTTGTCTCGCAAACAAATGTGCAGGTGACATTGTACAAGCCATTTATTCTAATTGAGTTGTTGCGAGAGACACCATTGAGTATGGTTCAGTATACAGATCTGTAGCAGTGTGCTTCTGGGGATAAATAATCTACCCCTGTGCTGTTATATATAATAAGAGCTCATCACTGTGTTTTATGCAGTCAGGTACGATGGCATTGTGTAGTGAATACATTGGCAGGTGTAATGTTTTCTTCACCTTTAACACACTTAAAAAATAACTGAACTTGCTTTGAATCTTTGGATTTGATCAATATCCTTTCATGGGAGGAAGAGGGGCCACCTTAGGGCATCTTCCAGTTGCCCGTGTAAAACACTCATTGAACAGCCACTAAGTCTCCATTTGTTCCCTGCACCGCGTGGTAAAGAGGTGTAATGTTTGTGGAAGAGTTTTCCTTTTTTAAATTGTTGCTAAATTGACTATTAAACATATATTGATACGGGTTTGTGAATGCTTCATACCGCCATAAACTGCTCTATACAAAAAGAGCCGCATCACCAGAGGCCCCTAACTAGTACAAGCTGTGCTGGCTGAGGAAGGAAATGACATGTATAGCGGTTTTCCTCAAGGTTCATCATATAGAAAGGTGTCTTGGGAGTGAATTAACTGACTCTGATATGGAAGCTTGTGAGTTCACCCACCAACCCAAAACCAACACTATCACTACCTGATCTTCCATTTTTAATTCATAATTTTATTTAGGATATGAGATAGAAGAAGATATACACCGCAAAGGTGTGAGAACTGAGTTTTGTGTGACTTTGTTTATTAAATAAAAAAAGTAACTAGGATTTGAACTCACAACTTCTTATATCTATAGTAATTACTCTTATTACTGAGACATCTCTCTGCATGATGAAGAGTTGACAATTAACAGCCTCATTATCTATATAGCCTCTTATGGGAGAGCATGGGCTATACAAGCAATAGAACTGCCAATATATAAATGAATTATTGACCAATTAAAAAAAACAAAAAAATGAACAACTTTTAAGTATAGAATTTAAGTCTTTACCTTGCGGTGCACAGTACTTAGCCTTTTTTTATAATACTGTAAAATAGTATAATATTGTAAATGGCCAGCCAGAAGCTTTCCTATAAATGAGTTGCAGAACGTTTGAAAACACCCAAATGTTTCTTGTCAAAGGAGAATTCTTTTTGCTTTCGAAAACTCTGAACCTACTTTCTGAATCATTTTTTCCATTGGCACTCTGTCTAAAGAGTCCGTGTAGGGAGAGTTCATTTCCTCACACTTGTTTCCCTCCTCATATTTAGGTTGCTGCAAAAACACTGCCTTTCTACAAGGATTACTTCAACGTGCCCTACCCCCTCCCCAAGATTGACCTCATCGCCATTGCAGACTTTGCAGCTGGTAAAGTTCCCCCTGAGTGCCCTCGCTGTGCAGGTGACCCCCTCACTATGGGCTGCATTCCTACCTTACTTTATATCTGTTGTTTTTCACAGGAGCCATGGAGAACTGGGGCCTGGTCACTTACAGGTGTGTGTGCTCACTCCCCCATAATTTTTAATGGTATGGGTTAATTAGTTCATAGTAGTGAAGAACACATTTTGATATTACAACCTCTGTCATATTGATCACAAAATAGCGGCAGTGTTTCTTATGTGTAATGGAAATAAGTTCTGACGCTTCCAAAGCCTGCCTTGTTTCACTCCTTCAGAAATACAAGATCAATGACTGATGCTACTCGACTTGAGGAGCAAGACGCAACCCCGGGAACATATAAGATCGGGCTCTGAGTAGCTAAATCAATCCTCTCTCCCCTAGGGATCTTCTTTTACTCTTCTTTTATAGTGGACCACAAACCTGGAAAAGCTTCACATAACGTGTATTAGGGAATATTGACCAATAGGGCTGTTACTGTATGGACCACAATCATCCTACGTGTTTCATGCTGAATGACTTCATCAGGGATTCTAATTTATTGATTTGTATACGATCATGTTAGATGGATGCCTCTGTATATGAGCCCATACTGTGTTACTATACTATGAGAATGTGAAGGGATTAAAGATTGCATGGCGGAGGCATCCGTCACGTAGACACTGATCAAAAATATATTTTGTAGACTAGTCAACATAATCCTAGAGCTGCCAGTAAAACAAATGTTTAGAACTACACCTGACTAGTATCTTCAACATCAAAAGCAAAATGTCATTCATATTTACCAAGCCATTCATGTCTGTGCATTTGTTATCTTTTGCCTGAAAATAAAGTTATCTGAAAATTTAAAAAAAAAAAAATCTTATTCTGAAACATTTTAATACTCCCTGAAATGACTTGCATGGTCCCGTGTCTTTAGATGGTCTGCTGATTCCCTAAACTTGATAATTGGCAGTGTTTTTTATGAAAGTAAACAAAAAAATAATAAAAACAAGCTATACATTTGTAACTTATATGCAAGTATTTTTTACCATGTGATTCTATTTTTCGTTTCTGAGCAGATTATTTCTGCGGAGTTCTCAGGTGGGGTGTTTTTGGAAACAGATCTACATTAATCTTATTGAAAGCCCCGGGAGTCTTAACTATCATATTCCCATTCTTCAAAGATAAGCTTCCTCTGCATTTAAAATGGCACATAAAAATTGATAAATTAAACACTACACATTTATATTCTATACATACACTACTTAACATTGTTTTAATTATTATTTTTTTTAATATATGCCTACAGTCGACTTTTTTTTTTTTTTAAAGGTCAGCAAGGCGGGTATTTCAGAAAGGGTCCAGTCATAAACTGCCCTTGTACAGCAACCAAGAGAAAAGCAAATAATGTTGCAGACACTGTGCACATTTTAGCAGTTGATATTATTTTTTTGCCTGAAACATTAATAAACGGATAAATTAAAGTACAAACTACTTTTTTTCTTTTTATCCTCATAGGGAGACTGCTCTACTTATTGACCACAAGAATTCCTGTTCCTCTTCTCGCCAGTGGGTGGCATTAGTCGTAGGACATGAGTTGGCGCACCAGTGGTTTGGGAACCTCGTCACTATGGTATGTCCCTGCTCTGGTAGTCTCATATTTATAGTTCTTCTAAAGAACTTTTTGATAACGGGCAAAATATATTTTATAAAGCTTAAAATAATTAAATACAGCCTTTAATATCTGTTTTCAATTATATTTTAATAGCAGCAGAGATTTTGTCTTTGTTCGTGACAGTACTAGAAATCTCAGATGAATGGGAGGAACTGTGGTT
>CM050174.1:58056364-58171364 GCA_027410445.1 Discoglossus pictus
GTCTGACTCATGGTGTCTGGGTCACCTCTTGTCTCGCAGAAGGAAGACTCGCGGGTGCTAAAGCTGTCTCAGAAGAAGTTTTGTGCCAGTGGCCCGTACAGTGGTGAGAGCAGCCAGTCTGTGTTGTGAGGGTGTGTGGATGGCTCCATCTGTGTCCCAGGAGTGGAAACTTTTGCTTCCTTGGGTGTGCAGTAAATGTGAACAAATCTTATGTTTAGAAGCAGAAGGGGCAGCCACCTTTGCAATGTTTGTCTGCAGTATTGTCATGCCTGCTTCTCTGAACCTGTCCCACCTTCTTCTTTCTTAGTTGCTCTGTTGTCTTTCTCTCACAACTGCTAGTAAGTTTGGGAATCCGCTCTTTCCTTCCTTATCCCCTCCCCCTTTTCAATGTAATATCACCCATTCTCAGGAGAGGACTGTCCCCTGTGGATGGTACCGATCAGTATTTGCACGAGTGAAGCTCCAGCTTCAGCCAAAGTGAAGGTTCTGATGGACAAGCAGGAGATGACCGTGGTGCTGGAAGGAGTGAAACCAGACCAGTGGGTGAAAGTAAGTATGACTGACTACTAATGACTATAATGTGAAAACTTACAGTACACCTTAAATTAATGTTGATTCTAACCTCTGAACAGTAAATAAAGAATATGACCGTGTTCACAAATACAATGATTTCTCTCACTGTGCTCCCTTCCAGTTGAACCCTGGCACTGTAGGTTTCTACCGCACCCAATACAGTCCTGACATGCTGGAGAGTCTACTACCTGGCATCCGAGACCTCTCCTTGCAGCCAGTGGACAGGTTAGGAATGCAGAATGACCTATTTTCTCTGGTGAGTGGGGGCTCATATCCTTAAAATAAATGAGTCCGCATCCGATTCACTAGCTCAGAGGTCGTGAATACTCCACTGTATCATTTGAGCTCATGCTTTTTTCTCAGGCCCGAGCTGGAATGGTCAGCACTGTGGATGTCCTAAAAGTCATGGAGGCCTTTGTGAATGAACCTAACTATACAGTGTGGAGTGACCTGAGCTGTAACCTGGGGATCCTGTCCACACTGCTGTCTCACACAGAGTTTCACGAGGAGCTCCAGGTCTTTGTCAGAGACGTATTCTCGCCAGTAGGACAACGTCTGGGCTGGGACCCAAGACCTGGAGAGGGTGGGTATTGGACAGTAAGCTCAATGCTAACACTTCTTTACCATTTATGATTACTCATCCAGTTGTGTTAATTTGAATTCTATTATTCCCTTGTTCATTAGTCTCTCATTTTCACAACAGGGCACTTGGACGCTCTTTTACGGGGGCTGGTATTAGGGAAGCTTGGTAAAGCTGGACACAAACCCACACTGGAGGAAGCCAAGAAACGGTTCAAGGAACACGTGGATGGAAAGAGCACATTGAGTGCAGACCTGCGCAGCCCAGTCAGTACCCTCCCTATCTGTCTCTTTGTATTTGCTCTAGCCCACCACATACTGATAGCAATTATTCCTGTTGTAGGTTTATGTAACGGTTCTGAAGTACGGAGACAGTACAACATTGGACACTATGTTGAAGGTGAGTCAGCACCGGGGGCTGTCATCTTTAATTTCTTACTGGGCTCTTCATATATGAAAACTGAGATTCAACTACATCAAATTACCCTTCAGTGCAAGCAATCGCCACTCCATGCCAGGGGATTATAGCTTGAGCGGCCAGCGTGGACCTCTTCTCCTTTACCACAAATTGTTTTAACAGTATTTTTTTCACTCGCTCCCTCGCTCGTTGAGTTTGTCAACCGCTATTGTCACAATCTATTTTGTTCATGAGGATTAAGCCTTTATCCACTTCAAGGGATATTGACCTACATTTACACTCTTGTGAAGAACTAGACATTAGTTATTCCTCTAATTGAATGTGCATGGAATTCAAGTATTGTCTAAGATGGTTGGTTCTTGTGCACAGACATTACAGTGAATTATCATAATGTTTGTATCTATAGAAATTACATTATACATATAGAGCAACACAGAACTGCAAACTAAAGAGTTCAGTCAACCAAGTTCAATGCCCAAGTATATAATAATTCAGCATCCATATATGTAATGGTATCTCCATTAATCTGGTCTAAGGTTCTCCAACTGTTGGCTTTTATTTTTTTTTGGGGGGGGCGTGCCAAAATGTATTTTATTAACAGTTTTTGAGCTGTGGATGCCTTTGTCTAACCCCACTAACAATTTATTTAAACAATAAGGAGCCACTGTGGTCCAAAAATGTCTTCCATGCATTTTAAGATTTCCAAGATTACATTTTAAATCTTCAAACGTTTTATTTTTTTTATTCTGTGAGAAATAATATTTTAAATATTTCTTCCACATTTTATAAATCAGACCATATAGGATAGTCTCCCCCTCCTCTGTCCTGATATATTATAGGAAATTGAGGTGCTCTGAATATTACGGACTTCTGACCTGCAACATATTATGCTCAATGAGTCCTTTAGACTTTCTCTTACCTCACTGGCAAGATGAAGGTGGGTCAAACACATTCTTTTTTTTTATCTGCCTGTATGTTTTAGTGTTTTGTTCTTAAATTAATATATTTTTTTTCCCTGGGATAAAAACTTTTTTTTTTTGTGTACCCATCCCTGCCATATTGCACAAGAATAAGGCACTGTCAGCTACTTCTCTTATGTACTAAAAATACTAGGACCAACATGTCCTCACTCAGACGTACCCCCCACATCTCCTGTGTCCACAGCTGCTACTCTCTATTGTATATCTGATTTCTTCTAACATCATATTTGAGGACAAAACCATTAAGTTGAGAGGTGCTGCAAGCCTGTGAAATAAGAACAGCTTCAATATTTTTTTTACTGCATGTAAAACCTTATTAAATCAAAAAAGGCATGACAAGATGGCAGTAACTTTTTGCTAGCACCTAGTGCGTTTGTGATCATAATGAAAAAAAGTTTCACTTTCTTCACAAGCTTGCAGCACTACTCATGATATAACACTGTTCCTTTCATCTCTTATTCATTACTGCTCCCTCTCTCACAAATCATCTGCCATCTCTGTTCTGTACTGCTCTAATCTGACGGTTGAGTCATTTGGTTCATCCTCTCTTATACTGTTCTGTTGTCTCCCTGAAGCTTCACAAACAGGCAGATATGCAGGAAGAGAAGAACCGGATTGAGAGGGTTCTAGGTGCCATCTCAGCCCAAGAGCTGATCCAGAAGGTGCTCGCCTTCTCCTTATCGGTGAGTCTCAGGGCCTGATGTCTTCTGGAAATTCAAGCACTACAGCTTCATGTTTTGTCTTTAGGTCATGGATTAACATGCCAAAGAATGGCCTTACATGAACTTGTCTATACTTAAAGGATAACTGTAATGCACTAATAGGAGCTTGGTGTTTTAGGAATTGATTGTTGATAAAATTCATAAATAAAATCATAACATTTTAAACCATGTTAATTTACAAGGCTGCTGCTCTTTTTCTTCACAGTACTCTTCATTAGGAGGGAGACAGTGGAGGTGGTCATAGACTATATGTGTAGGAATTGTCACTGTAACTCAACCCTGTTCTCAATTGCAGGAGGATGTGCGTCCCCAGGACACAGTTTCTGTCATCGGAGGTGTTGCCGGGGGTAGTAAATTAGGCAGGAAATCTGCCTGGATTTTTGTGAAGGACAATTGGGAGGAATTATTTAATCGGTACCAGGGTGGATTCCTCATCTCTCGACTCATAAAGGTATACAGGAGGAGGGCTTTGAACTTGTTGCCTTTTGTAGGACTTTCCCCTAAATACTGAGGAGCTTCTGTTTATAACTGAAATTGCAGAACCTGCAACAAAGTGCAGCGATTGTAATGTCTATTCCAATTTATTTTTGTTTTATTGCAAAGGTTAAAAAAAAAAAGTGTTAGATGATTGAGCTTGTATATGGGTTCCCTGGTGGTCCAGTGGTTAGGAGTCAGGAAGCCATGCAGTGTTGGGCCTGGTGAGTATTTGGATGGAAGACTACCTAGGAATACCAGGAGCTGTATTATGTGGCCCACTAGAGAAGGAACTGCCAACACACTCCAGTATCTCTGTCATGAATACCAAGTGGATCAGCATGGTGTGTTGAGGTCCATGAGGTCATATAGTCGGACACAACAGAAGAATGCAAACACACATTTTAACCATAAATTAAATGAAAATCATTCTCCCTCCCCTTAACAACTTTACCTTGCATGTTGAGGTGATAAGTATGAAGAGCATGCACAGTTGGGTTAGAATACAATAACTTAACTTTAATGTCTCTATTATTATTTATCCTACTAGGCATGGTTTTGTGGCTTATCACTATGCCACCATTTTGAGATGATTAATCACATTAGATAAAGTAATTAGAAGAGAGGAGAACATTTATTCGTAATATTTATGCTTAAAACGCCTAACTTTTAAGCTTTTATATAACCACTTCCACTCTTTTTTTTTTTTTTTTTTAACAGCCTTGTCCTATTTTTGAGTTTCTGCAATAACTGCGTCTCCTGCTCAATCGCTTTAATGCACTTACCTAAATCTAATAACATCTATCCAGATCTTACACTCTTCTTCTTCTCCCTTCTAGCTCTCAGTTGACGGGTTTGCAAGTGAAAAAATGGCCTCAGAGATCAAGGTGAGACCCTTTTTAATTTCATTATAATTCCCTAAGAAACCTCCAATTTAGAAGCTTTGCATGTTTATTTTGTAATGTATTGTAATTCAGAGGAAGAAACACACTTGTATTAAAGATGTTAATACTGTAAGGAAAGTGATCACATTCATAGCATTTGGTAATATTCAGTGTCCTTCAGTGCTCTTCTTGGGCAAGGGTATTGTAAGAAAGTATGGACACATAGTACAAAGTGTTCCTGTCTTTATTTGTTGCTCCCCTCAGAGTAGAACATGCATCTAAAATGACTTGAGATTACAGCTTCTAATTTTCTTACAAAAAAGAGAAAAGGAAAAGACACTCTATTTGCTATCAAGATCCTCCTCACAAGGAATTAAATCATTGGCAAAAGCATAGAATAAGTTTTATAGTAAAATACAATCTTTATTTGAGAAATTACATCTAGATTTTTTTTTAACATCGAACATTAAAACGTAAAACAAGACTGTCCCTGCTGTATATGACACAATAAGGAAATATATACCAAACTATTGGGTAGACACCTTATCATTCAAAAACACTCAATCTGTATGATACAATTCATGAGTGAATTTTATACAGTCAATAACTATTAAATATATGGGAGAGTGTATAATTGTCCATTAGTTACAACAATCCACATATCCTAACATTAAAATGATATTGTGACTTTTCAATATAAAGAATTATAATGCAATAATAAAAAATACAATAATCAATATAGTGCCTTAGTCATAACTCCCTAATTTATTGTAATAAAAAAACAAAAATATCTAGTTCACAAAATAGATTGCATTGCATTTGATTTAACAACGAAAGTAACAAAATGTACTACTATCTTACACTCTATATGCCTAATTAGATCCCTATCATCTGATGTGGTAGAAAATACAGATAATGTGTCAATAATGATTGTAAATCAAATACATAACCGCAGTATCTCTGGCACAGTGCCTCTGCGGCATCCTATGTCCTGGTCCTGGATGCTCTGACTGTCCCTTGCTGATGACGTAGGACGCCGGAGGCACTGTGCCAGCGATATACACTCTTTGTGACATATTTAGGAGTTATTGACTGTATAAGATTCACACATGAATTATGTCATACAGATTGAGTGTTTTGAATTATAAGGTCTCTACCCAATAGTTTTGTTATATATTACATTATTGTGACATATATACAGCAGACAGTCTTGTTTTATTTTTTAATCATCGTCAATGTTAATTTAAAAAAAAAAAATATGAGATGTAATTTCTCAAAGATTTGTATTCTATGCTTTTGCCAGGGATTTAATTCCTTGTTAGGAGGATTTTGATAGCAAATTGAGTGTCTTTTCCTTTTCTCTTTTTTATAAGTATGTATTACACTCGCCATCTAGTTGGTCCATAGTGATATGAATTGAGATTGATGTATAGAATGTTAATATCTGTATAAAGTATGATTAATAGAGGAATCGCTTCTCTAGAAGACCCTGGTAAGTTCTATTTTTTAAGCTTTTAACTTTGTCGTCATTTTTTATTTTATTTATTTTTTTACCATTCTTCCCTGGTCCTCTCCTCAGACATTTTTTGACGCCCACCCAGCCCCCTCCGCAGAGCGTACGGTGCAGCAGTGCTGTGAAAACATCCTCCTGAACGCAGCTTGGCTGAAACGTGATGCAGATGCCATGCACCAGTATCTACTGCAACGCAAGGTGTCCCCTACAGTGTGAGAGTGCGTGGCTACCCACTTACGCCCGCCGTCTCACTGCCCCAAAAAGGCTCGACCCCAGGCCCTCACCGGAGGCTCTGCACCTGCCCTCCCTGATCCCGAAACCCTTCCTACACCCCGCCGGGAGTGGGCACTAAAAGTGTGCCCCCTTCCGTTCGCTCCCGCCCGGTCCCCAATCAACTCCTTAGGGATTTTATTCAATTATTCACTGTACATTTGATAGAGGTACAGCTGCTAACTGTGAAACTCCCAGGCAGTGCTCAGGCAAGGGAATCCTCCTGAGTAGCCCAGGAGGGGGAGTCCATGTATTGGCTCTGAGGTAGAGGTGCCAAGCACCAGTGCAGAGGGTTATCCGCAGATAAGGGTCCCTGCCCTGACAGGTTTAACACAGCGTGTGCTTTACCCATGACCATGTGTAAGACAATGGGTGGGTTTAGCTGGTGTTTTTTTAAAGGGGTCTCCCCTCTCCCATCCAGTCTCCTACATCCTCCTGTCTGTTCTATTAGAATACTGTAACCCTATGCTGCCTGTTGTGTTTGTTCTGGAGTTTAACCCCTTGTTCTGGGAGGAGGATTTAATATGAAAGGCTCAATCGAAGTTTGCACATATGTATAATTTTCCTTCTCCCACCCCTGCTGCTCAGTACTCTTCAGTGGCTTGATCTATTAACAGTAATGACTTGCATTGTGGAGGTGTCTAATAATGAAGGGGCTATCTACACTATTGATGTCTCAGTATCGAAGATGAGCAAGGTGCAAACGATCCTGCTATACCCCCAGCTCCCCTCTCCTCTGCACCCCAGTTCCAGTTTTGGATTGATTTCTAGGTTAGCCAGATTCCGGGTTTAGTGCAGTCTAGCGGAATAGTGGCAGGGCCTTGGTTCTCAGACTTGCTTCCCCGAGTCCTCTTTTGTGCTATTGTTTTAAAAGACAGAAAAATATTAATTAAAAAGGAAAAAAAAGTTGCCGTTAATAAAAACAAATAAAATGTGAGTGTGTAACCTTGGTATTGTCTTGTGTCAGTTGTATGTTTTCATATCATAGGTTTTAATAGCAAATACACCATATATCATGTTAAATTAAGACCTGTTGGATCAATATCATGCAATGGCTATTTGGAGAGATTATACTTTGATGATAACAGAATGTAATTTATTGATTTTTCAAGTGTTTAAATTTCAAGTGAAAAGTACCAATAAAGACGAACAAGACTTTTTAGTTTACAAACCATACATTAGCTTGGACCTGCTTTACTTTGGCTCCTCCATTTTGAAAGATATAACCTCTGTTTTCAGTAAACAACCACATAACCTACTGGAAACATTCATCCACTGAATGCAGCGTAGAGCAGCAAAACCATTACCCAATATGGCTGGTTGTAGTCCACCATAAAACACTGCTTTATGCACACAGAGTGGAAGGGAGTTTGACCTATGCTCACCACCTGTTTATCAGATATTATTTTGAAGACTTTCACTTGAAAATAATCTATCTGTTTTTAGAATGTATATAACAATAAAAAATACAGCCTCTAATTTATTACTTTTTATATGCATGTATGCTCTTGTGGATTCTGCCATTTTGCTTTCTTCCTTTTAGCTGGGATATATCTTTAGAAAAGTCAATTTAAGCTTTCCAAATATTTGGAAAGATATAAAATGTGCTCTGCTGTTCTAAAATCAGAAATATCATTGCGTTTTATTGAACGGATTAATTTTTCTACAAGGTTCATAAGCCTATAAGGGAGCCATACACATTGTTAGAGGAATGGCATCACGAGGGTATTATGGTGGCAACGAGGATTAACAAGGCACTGTTTTTTGCAATTTAGAGGATGGACATATCCTAAGATACTAGAGGGTTTGATGGAGAAAGCAGATTAATCTTCAGATGCTCAAGTGAGGCTCCTGTGTTATTTTTGAACAATTCTAATGTATTGCTCTCAACAGGAAACACACGTGGAATTCGTCATACTTGCCCTGAAGAATATCAGATTCGGGGCACGCTGACCGTGCCTCAAACTTTGCGTATTTTGTTAGATTCAGCAGCACTCAACTCAAGCACTCAAGTCATAACTAACATTAAGATGCCGCCACAACATTTCCCCCGTTACAGTGATCTAAAGTTTCCCTACCTTAAACTTGCAGCATCTTGTCACCTAGCTAGAGAGGATTGGTAAAAGTTGCTCTGCATTTTATAGTAACACGCGCCCAACCCGGCTCCTACCGGACACTTGTTAAAGTAAGAAAATTTGACTCTGCGCCTTCTTACCTCCTATTTATAAGCATTTACTGCTTCCCTGAATTATAAGCATTTATTGCTTATGGTTTTAGGGTTCTTGCATCCACCCCAGAGTCTATACTCATAATGAGCTACATTGGCAGGAAGTGGTCAGATATATTGCTATTCCCCTCCACTTTTTCCAACCTCACGACAAAACTGGCCCATTACTACAAAAGGTAAGGTTTGGTAGTGTTGGTATGTATGAATTTACTGGCGACTTGCCCGTCAAAAATGATGGCATGATATAGTGTTATACATTGTTTTTTCTGCCTGTTTATCTGTTGTTTCACTTTGCCCCGCTCTCCCTCCACTGTGTCGCTTTGCCCTGCTCTCCCTCTACTGTGTCGCTTTGCCCTGCTCTCCCTCCACTGTGTCGCCTTCCCCCGCTCGCCCCCCCCCCTCAACCCTATGTCTTCTCACCCCCTCTCTCCCTCCCTCCCCCCCGTGCATCTCTTCCCCCTTCTCCCTCCCCTCTGTCACTCTGCCCTGCTCTCCCTTCCCTATGCTCCTTTTGCCATTTACGGGTGTGAAAATATTTGCGGGCTTGGGGAAATTGATCAATTTCCCCAAGCCCGCAAAGGGCTTCAGAGTTACGGCCTTGAAAAAAGTTACAGGTTTAACGGGCGCCTTTTTTTTTTTTTTTTTTTCTCCCCCATTCTGTAACTCAGAAGCCGTTTGGAGGCCGCCAATTGAATAGCAAATTAGCTTGCATCCTCACTTACGAGCTCCCTGCCTCTCCCCCTGCGCCCGTATGTGAGGTTGCACGCTAATTTGCTATTCAGTTGGCGTCTTTTGGCGGCCTCCAAACTGCTTTTGGGTTTTTCTCTTTTTGTTTTTTTTAAAGGCCGTAACTAAGAAGCCCTTTGCGTGCCTCGTGGGTTTAACGGTTGCTTTTTTTTTCAAGCCCGTAACTTGGCCGTTTTGGGGCTCCCCCCACACCCCCCAACTTGCGGGGCTCGCGATAAGCGCCTTTGGTGCTTATTGCAAGCTCCCCCAAATTGCGGGCCTGGTGATGAGCGCGTTCAGCTTCGCCACTCATTGCAGGCCGTGGCATGCCCAAGCCCATCACTTTGCAAGCATTACCTACAAACTCGCAATTACAACAACTATATATATATATATATATATATATATATATATATATATATATATATATATATATATATATATATATATATAATCTCTAATGTGTGTTATTTAAAGTCTATTTGTCAGTGCATAATTGATTTGGGGTAATTATATTGTGCTTGTATGGATCTCTGTAGTGTAACATATATATTTTTTTAAATCCATATTCTCTTCTATGTGATTTATATATAGTAAAGCCCCTTGCTATCTTCATTTAATATACTCTATTCTATTCAAATAAACTCCCAAAGACCCTGTCAACTATCCATTTTAATTACATTCCTAATTTTTAATGAAGGGAAAAAATATTTCATTTTACATGAAATTTGCTTAGAGGGCATAGCTGTGCACAGCTTGTGGCTTGTCCCCATTTTGTCAATTGGCAGAAATACTGAATATTATATATATACTAGCGAATTGCCCGTCAAAAAATGACGGCAATGAAATTGTAAGTTAGCTAATGCTGTGTGGTGTGTAGTACTGAAATATCTAATACATTAATAAATGAATATACTTTACCCATTTTGAAGCATTGTGTTGAAGAGCTGGCAATCTGTGTTGATGCTGCTGCAGCATTAGTGGTGTGGAGCTGCTGTATAAGCATGCTGAATGTGTGCAGTGTAACACTGTGCGTGCGCGAGACCAAACCGTTAGCGTAGTCGTGTACTTCCGCATTGGTGTAAAATGGCGAGTAATGTGTGGTATAGGTCTGTATCGGAATATCCGTAGGTGTTTTGTGGTGTTTTGCGAGTTTCTTGTGGTGTTTTGCGAGTTTAGAGTGCTGTAGCCTCGTTTTCGTTTTGTTCGGCGGCCATTTTTTCTCTCGCTTCGTTTTTTTTTTAGTCTCTAAACTGTTTTATTTCGAGTAAAATCGAGGTGTAAGTTGCATTTTTGAGGTCCTGGGTGCTCCCTCTTGGTGTAGGTAAGTTTTTTATGTATGTGCTGTGTGTATGTATTGTGTTTTAAATGTTTGTATGTCTGCGTGTTGCGTCCGATGTTTGCGAGGTCGTAATGTGTGGTAACGTGTTTCGTACGTTGTTTGCGTGCCTCGTAAAATTTAGCGAGTGTCGTAATTTGTGTGTCGTGTTTTTTGAGTAGCGACGTGAATTTTGCGAGGGTTTGAGGCCCTTGCCCAGTGACCTCGCCAGCAACTGAGTCCCTCGCTTCGCGAGGGGCCTCAGTTGCTGGCATGGAGCGCCTTCGGCGCTCCATGCCAGCAACTGAGGCCCTTGCCCAGTGACCTCGCCAGCAACTAAGGCCCTCGCTTCGCGAGGGGCCTCAGTTGCTGACATGGAGCGCCTTCGGCGCTCCATGCCAGCAACTGAGACCCGTGCCCAGTGACCTCGCCAGCAACTGAGGCCCTCGCTTCGCGAGGGGCCTCAGTTGCTGGCATGGAGCGCCTTCGGCGCTCCATGCCAGCAACTGAGGCCCTTGCCCAGTGACCTCGCTACGCGAGGGCCGCGGCTCGCTACGCGAGCCACGGCCCTCGCTTCGCGAGGGCCGCGGGCTCGCTACGCGAGCCCGCAAGCGTGAGCAACGACTCGTACGCTCACAACTATATATGTGATATATATATATATATATATATATATATATATATATATATATATATATTTATTTTTTTTTTTTTTTATGAACTCCAAAACATTTTTAGTTGAAACCCAATATTGTACTTTGTTTGTGTTTTTTTTTTATTAACCTTTATTTGTAATGTGTCATGTTTAAGGGCAGGCGCCCCATCCTTTTAACGTTACTATTATCAGCCATGTTTGTAAATTTTTCTTCTTCCACTTCTAGTTCTATATTAAAGTGGCAGTGACGTCCTCACAACCCTGCCAAAATTGTAATCCACTCATAGCATTCTTAATTAGCGTGGACATTGTTTATCTTACTTTGTCATTAAAATTTCTCCTTAATCAATTACAATTTTCATTTTATTATTGGCTTAACATATTTATCCCCTATAAATAAATTAACTTCCTTTAGTACTACTATTTGCTTGAAATTAATCTATATTTTCTCCACTTTGTCAATTAAATTAAGATTCTAAGCTATTCATTTTCAATTGTTTTCTTTCTCATTTATGATTTCCTAACTAAATCAACAGCCTCATTCAATATATCTCATTTCTATTGTCATTAGTTTCCTCAGTCATTCTTTTATCAATTTATACCTTTCTCATTTCAGTTAAATTGGTAGCATCAGTCAGTTTATCTCTTATAAATTACTATGTTTAAATACTAGTCCATTAATTAATCTGTTTTTAATCTATCTTTTAAGATAATCTACTTGTCGGGTAACTTTTATCACTTATTTAATTAATTCCACTTTATAATTGTTTTGTTTGCTTTCCTTTCTAAAATGTTTAGGATCATTAACACTATTAATTAATTTGATTTATTATTTTAATATCTCTTCCCATACAATTACTTTCAAAGATATATCTTCAAGTATATTCTATTATAATTCATATGTTCCCTCAATGTTGTCACAAGATTGAGGTTAAGAAAATAAAAATGTTTTGCTCACCTCAATATTTCAATAATCTATTTTCCCGTCCCCTTGTCTCAATTATATCTCCTCAGGAGATACACATCACCTCTACTTCAAACATGAGCATTTATATTTAGGAAACATTCATATCGCCTCAATTTGGTGGTTTTTTAATCACATCATTTACTTTACATCAGAAATATTCACATTACCTCAATGAGTATTCATGAACACCTAAATGAAAAGGTACTCATAAATTTCACATAGATTCTGAGAAATAAAGAAGAGCAAGAACCAGAAGGCTGAGTGGGGAGGTACAAAGTGAGATGGGGAAAAAGCGAAGACTGGAAAAAAAACAAAACAGAAAGAACAGAGAGTAGAACGGAGTTGGAAAGATATGAAACTGAATATATTGCACGTCAGGTGATGTGATGCAAAAATACATGCCTGAAAAAAGTATACTAGCCATTTATAATGTTGTGTGTACCTTTGTGCAAATGCTCTTGCTGATGATTCTTGCCAGCTTGTCTTCTTTGTCCTGGTTGTTCATTGCATCCTCCCAGGGTTGTTAAAAAGGAGATAGTTAAAGCTTTCCTGGGAGAGACATATTGCTCCATAGTGCTGGTGCCCTCTAATGGCAAACTCTGGTCCTCTATTCATATAATCCAAGGGGGATTTGCCTAAACTAAATAGTAAAATGCCAAAGGCATTTCTTTCCCGGCTACTGCTTACAAACAGAACTATGTAAACTGTATTTTCCTAATAAGACTAATGTCTTCTCAACCTCTCGGCAAACGTGATCCAGCCTCCATTAATTACATTTTCAAATTGCTCTTTGACACTGATTCCCAAAGTAATGAACTAGATAATCCGCAGCCTCTCAAGTGACTCCTCAGCCTTCAAAAATTCCAGTAATCCAGGTACTATCAATAAGCCACTATCACCGAATATCATGCCTTCCCATTACATCCCCAATAACATTTCTAAAGATATCTTAGATGGCAAAGATTAACCGTGTAGCATTATTAATTGCCTATTACAAAATGTCATCCACTCACACTATAAATGAAAGGATGTATCAGTAACAATTAGATCTAAAGAGTCTAGACCTGCTAACAAACTTATTTTCTCATAATTAATGCTGTCATTTAGTTAACATACTGATGTTCCTCTAGTAACGAGAGAAACTCAATCATCAATTTATAGTGGTTGACTTAGGCTATAGATTTAGATATTCCACTTGCTTTGCCTATCACTGTTCATTCTCTGCAAAAGCCATAACTGCCCGAGATTTAACTAGGATATGAACTGGCACAGTTAGATAAGAACCTTATTAATTCCAATTTTGTGGGTCTTAAATCCACAATTGTAATCATTGTCAGTCTACACTTCATTCTGATATTTTTTTGCCCACTATATGTTGAGACATCCATTAGTTACCAACCACCACCCATGTTACCTTAGACTTAGAAAGCTATGTCCCATATTTATAGCTTAAGTATGAAAGCAAGATAGACCTCTTCGTTAGCTGGATCATTTTCCAATTTATAACTGCAATATATTGTATGTTCCGCAGCTTTATATAATTACATATATGTACCAATTGTAAAAATAATCAATCTGTCCAAACATGAAGGCATAACTAACTACCATCATCATTGGTAGACTGACCAAATTACAAAAAAATTACCCATCTGAAAATATCACCAATTGTCATATCAATGGCTTTCTGATTGAATTTCATATTGGCTTAATCACTTATGCTCAAGAATAATATACATGTGGAAATTTAACATTAGCTTTGATTGAACCTGATACTGTATCCAATTTGATTAATATAGAATTGTCTAAACATTATCTGATGGGCCCCTTTATGAAATGTCCATTAGTTATTAATTATCTAGATGACTTCTTGATAACAGAACCATTTTCTCTGCACCCTGTGATTTAACAAGATACATGGACCTCTTTGCAGCTTTGAATATACCTTCTGAACAGAAACTATCAGTCCCACTAACCTAATTGAATTCTTAAGTATTAATCTAGACTCTCAAATTGAATCGAGCATTGGAGAACGTTTACAGAATCATTAACATTATACAAGAATTGTAATAAAAAACTCACTGCTCGAAACATGAACTTCAATCACTAGTTGGTCAATTAAATGTTGTGGCAAATATTCTACCCTTTAAGGAAGGTTATTCATGTCTGGGCTGTTTAAGCTGTTATCAGATAACTATAATGATGTTAAATGGATTATTAATCAAGATATAAGAGACGATTTACAAATGTGGATCTACTTCCTAAAACTATGTACTGGAAAATCACTATTCCTGTACTCTAACTCATATATATTGGAAACCTGCTTCAATGACAAGAGATTTTTCACTAAATTAAATAAATCTCTTAATGGAGCTCTCTGATCTTCTCAGACCCTGTCTACTGTCAGATACAAATTATTTACAATTCTAAACTTTGGGGCAATAAATGGTCTGAAAAAACTTTAAAAATCTACATTTACAACATACGAACCTACCTCAATATGACCCAAATAAGAACTAACACTTCCATGGTCATAAAATTCCTTAGAATTCTCACTATCCTTATGCTGTTCAAATATCGCCTCATTTCATGGCACCTTAAAGACCAATGTAATATAAATTAGTCTTGTCCTTTTCCATCACAAGCTATTTTTCAAGTTTTTCAGAATTCCAAGACATAATGACTATTCAAATTATAACCCCATCTCAAAAAATACAAAGAAAATTTACAATAAAGCCTATTCCCTATATACCCAATATCTAACAAAAAAACAACATCAAGTCAGAAAAAGCTATTAATAATATTCTGGTCTTCAGTACAAAAGCTCATGCTACATTAACCCTATCACCTTTAAATATTAAAACTTACGTTGCAGGCATTCAGCACAATTTCTCAGGGATCTTAAATAAATCAATGTCCATAATGTCTCATCCCACTATTATTATTATTATTATTTATAACGCACCGACATATTCTGTAGCGCTGTACATAAGATAAGTTCAAGACAAAGATAAATACAAATTAAACATAGCAAAGAAAGGAGGGCCCTGTCTTTAAGCCTTGAATCCAGTGTCCATGGTGCTTTCCCCAGAGCACCTTGTGGGATTGAAACTCACAGACTTACAACCTAAAAGTATTGTGTGTGGTAAAGGAGGGCGAGAGAGGTGCTGACCGTGTTAGGGTGGAAGGTGATACGCTTATTTAAAGAGATGAGTTTTTAGTGAGGTTTTAAATGTTTTGAGGCACGAGGATAGTCTGGTAGAGCAAGGCAAGGAGTTCCAGAGAATAGGGGCAGCAAGAAAAAAGTCCTGAAGAGGGCGGGTGGAGGAGTATTTGGAGATGAGACCAGAGATATAAGGGGGTGAGCTATTGTTGAGGACTTTGAAAGTTAGGGTCATGATTTTTAAATTGTATTCTGTAGGCTAAGGGAAGCCATTGGAGTGATTGACAAAGAGGTGAGGTTGACACTGAACGTTGTGTACGGAAGATGAGTCTAGCAGAGGCATTCATAATGGATTGCAGTGGGGATAGTCAGGTGGTCGGTAGGCCCCTATCAAATTTATTTATCAAATTATTATTTAAAAATCATGAAAAAAAGAATAAAATTAGGCTACCTATTTCAGGTCTAACAAATGTCAGATTTTCTCAACACCTATTTTTTCTATAAATGGTATTGGTATCACTACCGGGCAATCCCACCATGCAACTATTTTTTTACATTCATTTATATTCATAGTTACATAGTAATTGAGGTTGAAAAAAAAACACTTTTAGTCCATCAAGGTTAACCTTTTTAGATCTCTGATCTGCGATATGCAGATTAATTGTTAATTGATCGCAAGCAAGGCAATCAGAAAAAAAAAACCCAGTGAAACTTTGCCAATTGTCTCAACAGGGAAAAAAATATAAAATTCCTTCCTGACCCAAATACTGGCGATCGGATTCATCCCTGGATCAATACTCCCTCTCTATTTATCCAGGTTAGCCCTTAATGCCCTTTTTATTTAAAAATATATTCAATCCCTTCTTAAAGTTATCTATCGAATCAGCTGTCACCACCTCCTTTGGTATAGAATTCCACAGATTAACCACCCTTACTGTGAAGAACCCTTTTCTTTCTTTAAGGTGTAATCTTTTTACTTGTAATCTCAAGGGATGTCCTCTTGTCAGTTAAAGACCTCTTGGCACAAAAAGTTCCCTTGACAAAGCCTTGTATTGACCCTGGATATATTTATATAAGGTAATCATATCCCCTCTTAGACACCTTTTTTCTAGAGAAAATGAATGTAATTTGGTTAGTCTGTCTTCATAATTTAGCCCCTCCATTCCCCTTATTAGTTTTGTTGTCCTCAGTACTTTTCTCAGCTCTAAAATGTCCTTTTTATGAGGTGGTGCCCAAAATTGCACTCCATATTCCAAACGAGGGTGTACTAGAGATTTGTATAGTGGCAGAATTATATTTGCTTCCCTTGCTTCTATACCCTTCTTAATACATGCTAATATTTTACTTGCCTTTGCAGATGCTGCTTGGCATTGAGCACTGTTACCTAGATGGTTGTCCACAAGTACTCCCAAATCCCCTTCAATATCTGATACACCTAGATTTGCTCCATTAAGATTATAAATTGCATGGCTATTTTTCCTTCCCATAACTTTACAATTATTCGTATTAAATCTCATCTGCCATTTAGTCGCCCATTTTTCTAATTTATGCAAATCCCTTTGGAGGGAAAGTACATCATAATCCGTTTTAATTACCTTGCACAACTTAGTGTCATCAGCAAAAATGGAGACAATACTTTCCAATCCTACTTCTAAGTCATTAATAAATATGTTAAAAAGGACCTAGTACTGAACCCTGAGGAACCCCACTTACCCCATTATTCCAATCAGGGTATGTTCCATTTACAACAACCCTTTGCTTCCTGTCTTTTAGCCAGCCCTCAATCAATGTGCATATATTTACTGCAATTTCTGTACCACTTAGTTTGCACAATAGTCTTCCATGTGGCACTGTATCAAAAGCCTTTGCAAAATCCAAAAAGACTACATCCACTGAGTTGCCTTGATCCAAGTTCCTACTAACCTCCTTATAGAAACGAATTAGGTTTGTTTGACATGACCTATCCTTCATAAATCCATGTTGTCTCCTACTTATAATCTTGTTTAAATAGACACGTTCTTGTATACTATCCCTTATTAACCCTTCTAAAAGCTTACCCACTACAGAAGTGAGGTTTACAGGTCTATCGTTTCCTGGATTTGTATAAGTACCTCTTGATTGACAGCCCATAAAACAATTAGCGTTCAGTATTAGGACACAATTATGTGCAAACAAACTGGCCTTAAACATGCTCTGTGTAATATCTTATAACTAAAATCTTGGATCACTGCAAATATATTGCTGACCGCAAAATCTTTAAATATTTTGTTCCATTCTTATTTATTAAATACTTGAACAATATGATTTTTTCATTGCTGTAAGATGGCCATTTATTTCTGGCTCGGTTTATTACTAAGAAGATTACCGAAATAGTTTATGAGTCCATCAGAATAAATACAGTCTCTCAACATCTGTAAATGTATATTCGTCATTTTTTGCTGGAATCAAACCAATAACGTGTTGTTTCTGAATTTATCTGAACCTCTCTGCTTCCAGAAAATCAAATACGTGTTTTCATTTTTATGTATATGTAGCATCAAAGTGGGTGAGGTGATACATTCTAAGGAGTTTATTAGAATGCCACCATTTATACACCAAGCTATCCATGCCAGGTGGAAACGCTGGATTGTACAGGATTGGTGTCAAGAGAGTAGTATTTTTTTTACGAAATTAGGAATAAACCTCAATTTTATTATAAATTGTAAAGATATGTTTAGTGATCAGGCTATTGATTGTACCCACTTTAATATATTTAGATTAAATCAATAACAGCTTCTGAATACTACACATTTTAGGTAAAATACTACGCAATTTAGGTAAGATTGTCATTTTAACTCTCCTGATGCAGCCTAAACATGGAATTGTGTATATAAACCATTCTTCCAATAAAGTTTTCAGCTTTCTTTACAAAGACTGAACATTTTCAGAATAACGATCTGAAGGTAATAAAGGTAAGATTTATCTTCCTGTCAATTAAAATTACATTTTAGTAAATCAGTAATTTTAGAGTAATGTTAGTGTAAGCATCATATTATCTGCAACGTTTATATTGTTGGTCTCCTATGAACATTTCTGCAAAGGTTGCCTCAACCAGTAGATCCAATGCAAGTGCAAAAAGAGCCAGAGAGAGAGGGCAACCTTGCCTCGTCCCACATTCAATAACTATTTCCTTATGTGTCTCACAAGGCAAATTTAAAACCACTGAGGGTGAATGATAACTTGACCAAGGCTTCTCTAATTCCAATACTATGTAACACTGCATATAAATAATCCAAATGTATGGAATCAAACACTTTCTCAATATCAAGTGTCAAGATTACAGAAGGAATATTGAGTATTTTGGCCCAATGGATTAGATTCACTACCCTTCTTACATTATCTGATGTTAGAGAATGAATCCCACATCATGCCCTGAAGGATGTGATGTGTTAAACTTGGACTTGTTGACCTTAATAACTGTACCCAGCATAACATTTTAGTTATTCTCAATCAGTGATGGGTTGCACATGCTCTGTTTCTCTACAGAATACCAGCTTTTTTTGCAGGTCAGCATCTAGTGTGGGAGCTATATAGCATAGATCAAAGCAGAGTTGAGCAAGAAAGCTGATATATTTAAAAAGAATCAATTGCAATATGGAACCAGTTTGCAGCAATAACTGAAGTGTGTCACAACAAGAGGACCAGAGCACAATAAACAGCACAAGGGTTAGTTAAGGCAGCAAGCAAGCTGTCTGGGTCTTAGACTCCTCTTCCAAACCTCAAACACTCTCTGAACTTACTCTCTGGGCCTCTGAACACAGCCAGCAATCCCCCTCTGTACCTGGCCCTCTCCCACCCGCCCCTGGCTTGCTCCTCCCCTCTGCTCCCACAAGCTCATTTCCTTTCTCCAGTCATTTCATTCATGTTCTAAAGCTCATAAGCATCTCATCTCTCCCTGCTTATTTTGCCGGCTCCTGGAGATATATCTTCTAACCCTGCCCCCTCACTTATTCCCTCCTCTCATCTGCCATGCTCAGCCTCCAGGGCTGCTAACTCTGTCCTGACTCCATGTGTTTGTATTCTGCCCCTCTATGTCCCATCTATGTACCCTCCACCACTCTGTAATGCTAACCCCCGACTTTCCCACGTGCAGGCTATATTATCTGACCACTGGGGGCAGATAACATAATACATACTAGAGCCAGTCACCTCAAATGACTCTCTATGAGACACCTTCCCTTTACCAGTAAATGAAAAAACCTTTCCAAGTTTTCCCACCTGCCCACCTAAGCAAACTTTCACCCCCTTCCTGATCCTGCTGTTCCTTATCTTTTTCCCCCAGGTCTCTGCCTCTTCCATTCCCTTTAGATTGTAAGTAGCGAGTTCCCTATCTTGTAGGGTGCTTTGGGAAAAAGCACTTTCTACAAAGATTATAAACTCAAAACAGGGCCCAGCATATTCTTCAGTTGTCAATATTGTATTTTTCCCTGATCTCTTCTCCTGTACAGCGATACGGAATATATTGGCGCGTTACAAATAAAAGTTAATAATAAAATAATAATACAAATCAAAATACAAAGAAAAAAGTCAGGAAATGTGTAGAAAACAACAATAACACAGAACAGGGCAAGGGAATTATTTAGAAGTGGTCAAACCATATAGAGGCAGATTTCCCATTAGGCATGACAGGTTGCTACATAGGGCATCTTCCTAAATTGTGTTTTACACTGGTATTTGCTATAAAGAACTTGAGCTATAAACACCAGCTCTTGAGCCAGCCTCCAGTTATCAAAAGGTTAATGTCTGATCTACAGTAAGAGGCTGGTGGCATTTTAGAGCATCCACAAGATAATCTTAAAGACTGTGCAGGCGGCAGAAAAGGTTATTACTTTTATTTATTTTTTGCTCCAATAGGTTCTATAGTGCTTGAGGTACAACAAACACATCAATAAAATCTGAAGACAGAAAAATAAGAGGTTTTCACATATACATTGATACAGGTGAAGAAGAGAGCCCTGCTCTCATGAGTGAGTGTTATCTGATAAACAAGCCTCGCAATCACCAGTCCGTCTCTACTTACACAAGTCGCAACTAAAATTATAATCTATTCTCTCATTATGTCTCGCCTTGACTAAAGCAACTTGCTCCTTGCTTGTCTCCCAATTACCACCCCAATCCATAATGAACATATCTGCCAGACTCATCTACCATTCTCCACGCTCAGTTTCTTCAGCTCCTCTCTGTCAGTAATTCCACTGGCTATCCGTAACCTCCAGAAAAAAAAAAAAATCATGACCCTAGCATATAAAGCTCTTATCAACTTTGCACCCCGTTATATCTCTGCCCTCATCTCAAAATATACCCCCAACCACCCTATCACTCGGTTAATGACATTCTTCTTTCCTCCTCTCTTCTCACCTCCCCTCCCTCCCACCTTCTGTTACTCCTCTATGGAACTCCTTTCCTCGCTCTGCCAGGCTATCTCCCTGTCCCAATTCTTCAAAAGGAAGCAAAAACACATCTGTTTAAAGAAGCTTATCACCTTCAGCCTTAATATGCACCCTCTACATCATAATATGACTCACACTCACAATCTGCAGAGCAACGCCTATTGCCTTATTCATTCAGTCATCTTGCATCCATCCCCCTACTGTATCACACCCCAACCTTAGCTTCTAGTTTGTAAGCTTTTTGGAATGAGGAACTCACTTCAGTTGCTCCAAGCTGTCTGGGAACCGATTTGTTTCATACTTGTGTTGCTCTATACTTATACTTGTATTTCTACTTTATATATACCTTTGTAATTTGCTAATAGTACCACTCTTTTCGATTCTACTTTTTAAGTAGCACTACAGAAAATGTTGGAGCTTTATAAAAGAGCAATAATAATAATAATAAAATGTAGATTGGGACTTCTTGTTGTACGTCTATTTGTGATACACCTTGATTACTGCTGCAAACTGGACGAATATCACGGCGCAGAAGAGTGGTAGGGATCATGGTCCAGTGTCAAATTCAATATATCAACATAAAAATACAACCATGGCACATATGTATTTGCTTGGAGAAGGCTTCCACTACCCTTGGATAAAGCACTCTACAATAGCAATGTGGTGAAACACAATGAATTGATGCACCATGCATGTAGGATGATCTGAAGATGTCACTTAAGTGCTGATGCAGTGCCAAGGGTGCATTGGTAGGCACTGAGCTGTATCTGGTCCTGGTAAGAAGGCTTCAGCCCTGTCCTGGATTGAAGAGATATATTAGAATCACTACAAGCATTGATGTATATTACACAAGTTCCTCCATTCCTTGAATGTCACCTTCATAGCCAGCAGCCCATTGTTGCCTTTCTTGTAGTAGATTTATTGTAGTAGATTTTTAAGGTAAGTGCACCCATCAAGATATCAGCTGAGGGGCTATATAATATTGTTCTCACTCTCCAATGCAGAGAAGCTGAAAATCACATTGCAATGAAATGGCCGCTTCTGGCTGATGTATATTTGTTAACTAATCAAAAGAGATATATCGAGACGCAATATGTATCACATATATAGTTGTGAGCATGCGGGCTGTTGCTAGCGCTGCAGGCTCGCAAAGCGAGGGCCTCAGTTGCTGGCATGGAGCGCCGAAGGCGCTCCGTGCCAGCAACTGCGGACCTCGCAAAACTTATGGAGTTTACACTTCAGTTTAACTCCAAATTAAAGAGTTTAGACACCCGAAAATCCCATAAGCGAGAGAAAAAATGGCAGACGAAAAAAAAACGAAAACGAGGCTACAGCAGTCTAAAGACGCAAAACACCACCAAACACCTACGTTTTTTCCCGAAAAAGATGTACAAGATCCAAAACCAAGGACGCAACCCGCGCTACCCCAAAAACATTGCAAACACAATAAATACACACAACAAACAGATAAAAAGCTTACCCACAGCAAGGGGGAGCACCCAGGACCTCTGCAAGTGAAGTTACACCTCCATTTAAGTCCAAATTTCGGAGTTTCGACACCCGAAAATCACCTAAGAGAGCGAAAGCGAGGCTAAAGGAGCCTAAACTCACAAAACACCACCAAACACCTACAGATTTTCCGAAAAAGTCAGACGACATCCGAAAACAAGGACGCTAAATCAGCCACAGCCGCATACCACACATTACGAGCCATTTTAGAACACTAACTTATACAATCCGGAAGTACACAGCTACCCTAACGGATTTGCCTTCGCGCACGCACACTATTACACTGCACACATTCATAACACTTACACAGCACTGATGATGCAGCAACATGAAAACAGATTGCCAGCTCTTCAACACAATGCTTCCTGCATATATTACTCCCCAATAGGTAAAGTATATTAATTTCTTATTTTATTAATTATTCATTGCCATACCGAAAAAAACCACCAACGCTGCTCAAAGCACACAAACAACCAAGAGCCTTGCAATGAGCGCCGCAGGATCTTAAAACACCAACAAAATTAATTTCGCAAACAAACAACATTACCTGCCTTACAATCTTATTGCCGTCATTTTTTGACAAGCAAGTCGCTAGTAGCAATAATAAGAGACAATCTAAAAGAAACTTTAGTTAAAGCAGCCTTTCCCATGTAAACAGCCCAAAGAGAAGTAAACTCTAAATCAAACCCATAGTAGTTCTATTCTCTAACGCGTTTCGCTAACTCACTTTGTCAAAGAGAAATAAACGTTAGAAAACATATGTTTTTTTTTTTTTTACTTTA
Organism: Discoglossus pictus; assembly: GCA_027410445.1. NCBI lineage: Eukaryota > Metazoa > Chordata > Amphibia > Anura > Alytidae > Discoglossus > Discoglossus pictus. Next base: position 58,079,551 of record CM050174.1, read on the forward strand.
ACTAAAGTTATTTTACACAGCGGAGAAGATAACTGACAGAGATCCAGAGGCCAAGTAGTTGGTGCTGCAATTGAAGGTGCATGAAACCTGCAAAATGATTTAATTTGCCAAGAGGAACAATCTCAAAATTAATGACAACGTATGGCAAGCATGGGCAAACTGCAATGACAAAGAGGAAACTGGTGGTAGGATTTCCATAATGGTATGAGCAGCCATCTCTTGGCAATCATTTAAGGGCTATTTAGCTCTGGAATGCAAGGTCCGTTTGCAATAAACTTACCTTCATTCATGATCTCTTCATTTCCAACTCCCTCAATTTACTGGCTATCACAGAAACCTGGCTCACTCCTTCTGACTTTGCCTCCCCTGCCGCACTCTCTTATGGTGGTCTGCACTTCAGCCACACTCCTAGACCTGGGAACAAACAAGGTGGAGGTGTTGGCATACTGCTATCCTCTCGCTGCACTTTTCGCTGCATACCCCCTGTTCCCTCCCTCCAATTCTCATCGTTTGAAGTCCACACTATCCGCATCTTCTCTCCCATCCCTCTGCGAGTAGCTGTGATCTATCGCCCGCCTGGATCACCCTCTCAATTTCTGGAAAACTTTGCCGCCTGGCTCCCTCACTTTCTCTCCTCCAATATACCTTCACTCATTCTTGGCGATTTCAACATAGCCACTGACACCCCCACCTCCCCAACAACTGCTAAATTACTTGCGCTTGCCTCCTCCCATGGCCTCTCACAATGGACAGATTCCGCAACTCACAGTGGTGAACACTCCATTGACCTTATTTTTACTAATCTCTGCACTATCTCCAACCTTGACATCTCCCCACTTACCCTATCTGACCACCACCTGCTAACTTGCAACCTCACCTCATCTTCCGCTCACCACCCTTCTTCAAATCCTGCCATCAGAACACGCAGAAACCTGCAAGCACTCAACCCACAACAATTGTCAAATGTACTAAAACCACTTCTCAGCCCCCTCACCACCCTTGCCTGCCCTGACGTCACCACTTCACAGTATAACGCTACTCTAACCTCCACCCTTGACTCTCTTGCCCCCATAATCACAAGCAAACGCCCTCGCTCTCACCCACAACCATGGCACACTACACAAACACGCTATCTACAGAGATGCTCACGCACTACAGAATGACTATGGAGGAAATCTCACACCTCAGCAGACTTTCTCCACTACAAGTTTACCTTGCGCTCCTACTTCTCTGCCCTCAATCTCGCCAAACAACACTACTTCTCATCACTAATATCAAACCTGTCCTCCAACCCTAAACGTTTATTTGCTACATTTAACACCCTCCTCTGCCCACCCCCGCCTTCTGTCCCTTCCTGTCTAACAGATGATGACTTTGCCAGCCACTTTAAAACTAAAATTGAAACTATCCGAAATGAGCTCTCCTCCCAGCTTGGCCCTATCCCACCATCCTTTCCACAAGCCGACAACACCCAACCCTTACCCTTCCCCAATCCCTCCTTCACTATGGATTCCTTTGACCCTGTTACCGAGGATGAAGTATCTACTTTACTATCAACCTCTCACCTTACCACATCTCCACATGATCCTATTCCATCACAGCTAATCCCTCTCTATCCACCGCACTTATCCCAGCTCTCACACATCTATTCAACCTCTCCCTAAACACTGGCAGGTTTCCATCCTCCTTAAAACACGCCATAATTACACCCATTCTCAAGAAGCCCTCATCTGACCCAGCTTCTGCCTCCAACTACCGCCCTATCTCACTACTTCCCCTGGCTTCTAAACTGCTTGAGCGGCTTGTTTACAATGGCCTCACTCAATTTGTTTCTTCCAATTCCCTTCTTGACCCCTTCCAATCTGGTTTCCGTGCCCAACACTCAACAGAAACAGCCCTCACAAAAGTCACTAATGACTTGCTAACTGCCAAATCAAAGGGTAACTTCTCCATTCTAATTCTCCTGGACCTCTCTGCTGCCTTCGACACAGTTGACCACCCTCTTCTAATCCAAACTCTCCGTTCATTTGGCATCCAGGGCACAGCTCTTTTATGGTTCACATCCTATCTAAAAGATCGTACATTTAGCGTCTCCTTCTCTGGCACCTCTTCTTCACCTCTCCCTCTGTCTGTTGGCGTTCCCCAAGGTTCTGTCCTAGGCCCCCTCCTCATCTCCATCTACACCTCCTCCCTTGGCACCCTCATAAAATCCTTTGGATTTCAGTATCATCTCTATGCAGATGACACTCAAATCTACCACTCTGCACCTGATCTATCCCCCTCTCTTTTAGCTCAGGTTTCCAACTGCCTCTCTAGCATATCCTCCTGGATGTATACCCGTCAACTCAAACTCAACATGTCTAAGACTGAACTCCTAATCTTTCCACCCTCTACTACAGCTTCCACACCTCAAATATCTCTCACTGTTGACAACACCATCATCACCCCTACCTCCCAGTCCCGTTGTCTTGGGGTTCTACTGGATCCCGCCCTCTCTTTTATTCCTCACATCCAATTGATAACTAAATCTTGTCAGTTTCACCTAAAAAACATCTCCAAAATTCGTCATTATCTTACACAAGACACAGCTAAAATTCTAATACACTCTCTCATCATCTCTCGACTCGACTACTGCAATTCCCTTTTTGCTGGCCTCCCCATCTCTCGTCTGTCTCCCCTCCAATCCATAATGAACGCCTCCGCTAGACTCATCTTCAAAACCAAACGCTCAGTGTCTGCAGCTCCTCTCTGTCAATCACTCCACTGGCTTCCCATAGCTTCCCGAATCACATTTAAAATCATGACCCTAACACATAAAGCCTTCAACAACAGTGCACCCCCTTATATCTCTGCTCTTGTTTCAAAATACTCTCCCAACCGCCCCCTTCGTTCTGCTAACGACCTTCTTCTTTCCTCCTCTCTCATCACCTCCTCTCACTCCTGTCTTCAGGACTTTTCTCATGCAGCCCCTACTATTTGGAACTCCTTGCCTCGCTCCATTAGATTAACTTCCTGCCTCAAAACTTTAAAAAATTACTAAAAACACACCTATTTAAAAAATCTTCTCCCCTTCAGCCTTTATAATTACAACTGCACACTCCACAGCTTAAAAAACACTCCCACCCACACTCTACAGTACAACACACAGACCCCACCAATTGACTAAACAAATTGCATTCACGTTGCCATTTTGTATTTGTCACCCTCTTGTATCACACCTAAACCCTTAGATTGTACGTTTGCGAGTTTTCAATCGTGTGTCCGTGTCTTGGAAACAAGCACTATGTGCATTTGATTATATGCTCAAAAACAGGGCCCTCCATTCTTTAAGGTGTTAAGTTTGTTTTTTGCCATGTACTAAACCCCTGTACAGCGCTACGGAATATGTTGGCGCGATATAAATAAAGATAATAATAATAATAATAATAATAATAGCTGTAAGTGCCCTTCATGGTGTGAAAGAGCACAAGATTATATGTTAAAATGATCTATTTTATAATTACACTAATAACAGCAAAGAAATCTTAAGTTTTAAATGTATGTTTAAGTACAAGTCTATCCTGCCCACTCCATGTTGCATGAGTAATAACATATTGCATGTGTGTGCTGTGCGTCTGTATGTTGAAGGCTGTGAACTGAACAGATAACCCACAGCTGACCTGTTTAGGTGATTCTAGCATCCCATTGTTCAAATTCCAGAAAGGCAAGAGAGCAGAAACCTGAGTTTTCTGCCGTACAAAAATTACAAAATTTACAAGGCCTGTTCCCTTCAAACTGGAAATGTAAGCAATCTTACCATTGACTTGAATGGGGGACATGTTCTTGCAGTAATGTAACAGCATGTGGACAGTCTGTAATACATATAAAAACAGCATTTATTATATTTGATTTCTCAGCGAAAATGCAGGTATTTCAAAATGTATTATAACAGGCTTTTAGGAGATCTTTACTGTGGTGGTCCAAATGGGGCTGAATTAAGTGACTCTTTAAGTATGATGATTGCTATGCATGAAAATATACTGGCCAAGAAGTATGAGGACATTTACAATACCAGGTTCACACAATGGCTTAAACAATCTTCCCTCATGATGCTTCCAAAGTTGTGGATGATAAAAACAAATTCAAGTCCTTTCATGAACACCAGAATGAAGTCAAACACCTTCCATGCCCTGTTCTTTTTGTTTAGTCATTCAATCCGACTCTCCTTGACTTTATGCCATTCAATAAGTCCGGGACATCTGTCAGTCACTGCCCCTCTGAGTATCATCAAGCTCAGGTTCATTGTTTCAATAACCCCATCGATCCACCTCTACTGACCCCTTCTTCTAGTTACATAGTAATTGAGGTTGAAAAAAAGACTTTTAGTCCATTAAGTTCAACCTTTTAAGTTCTCCTTTGATCTGTAATATGCAGATTAATTGTTAATTGTGTGGTGCCTTTAATCTTTCCCAGCATTAGAGTCTTCTCTAGGGAATCCTGTCTTCTCATGAGATCCCCAAATATTTGAGGGTAAGCCTCATGATTATACCTTCCAATGATCAGTTATACTTGATTCCCTTAAGTATTGATTCTTTGGCTCTCTTTGCAGTTCAATGGCGTGCTATTGTTAGGTCTTTAAACTGTCTTGTCCATCCTCTGTATTTCTTGTGTAATATATCATTTTAATAGCCCTCCATAGTGTTATTATGTAAGACACATTCTCTACGATCACATGATCTTTTCATGTAATACATACTCCAAGCTCTTGACATGTAACAACTTTATTATACTGCATGTTCACACGTGATATATATATTTTAATATTCCTTATCCTCGTTGTAATAGATCTTTATTCGTACACCAAGCTATAACGCAATACATACTCCATGCTCTCCTCATGAAATACAATTTAATGCTCCATTGCATGCCATACACATTCAGATTCCATGCTCCTGTCATGTAATATATTAATACCCGACATGCTTTCATTTAAAGGTATATCTAAGTTCACGTTTTTACCTTTTTCAGACCTATCTTGTTATATGTACGCACTTCACATCCCAATGTAGCTGGTGCTAAGTGGTTAGGTATTTTCGGGTTAGGGGCTTAGGAAGTTACTTTTAAGGGGTTAGGATAGGCCAAGATGGTTAGGGTTAGGGCCGGCAATGGGGTGTAGGAGGTTAGGTTTAGGGCCAGTAAGTGGTGTAGGGGGTTAGGGCCAGCAAGGGGTGTAAGGGGTTAGGTTTAGGGCCGGTAAGTTGTGTAGGGGGTTAGGATTCGGGTTAAGGCCGGTAACTGGTGTAGGGTGTTAGGGCTGGCAAGGGGTGTAGGGGGTTAAGGAGTACATCGGGACGCAGGACACGAGCGAGCCCGGCACCAGGAGGCTTCCTGTGCTGTGTGTGCACATAACAGGATAGATCCCCCTTTTCTAATTTAACACATGCTGCTTTTATCAGACACACACATTACATTGAGTTATTCTATACACATAAATATTTATTTTACTTAGAACTAAAAAATGTTTTCCACACCCTGAAGCTGCTTACATATGCAGTGTACCTACCAATAGAAAAATGGTTCTGGTACAGGTTGTAACCCCATACTAACCTTCAACCCAGCAGCACAATGCAGAGATCTACAGAGAAGGTGACTACACATCCTATGATGCTTTGCAGCATGAAACAACATATTAGCTGCCTGTGATTGGCCAAAACTAATTATGAATTTTATGCTAAATTTAGTCAGGATTTTTAGGGGTGTTAACTGTGAAAATTAATCAGTTGCAAACTCAAGAGATTTGGCAAACATAAGGATGTTTATTAATGTTTGTTTTGCTATGTTTTTGCCATACACTGATTCTCCTCTATCAGATGCTTCATAATCCAGGAAACATAAATATGCCACTAATACATGTTTATGAATACCACGTTATCATTACATGTTTTATAATATATATTTATTTTATACTCCATGTCTTCCTTATGTAAAATGGCCAGTAACCCCCATGTGCCCTTATACAGCACAGTCTGTCACATTCCATGTAATATGTCCGGCTGCCATGTATTACAATCCTTCCTATCCTCTTTATTAGCCCTCCATGTGTGATTATATAATTCACATCCTGTCACACTCCATGTTCCAGTCATGCTTTCCACCCTGCGATAAGCCCCGTCCACTACTGAAGCCCCGCCCATTTACCCCCACAATCCTCTGCTGTGCCGGCTGGCGCCGCCGCGTTCTCTCAGCCAATGAGATTCCTAGCCTGGTAGTGAGATTCGACAGATATCCGTGCGCCGCCGAACTCCGCCCCTTCTGCACTGCGCGCCTGAATCCCTCCGCGCCACGCTCCTTCCCTCCCTCCGGCAGCCTGCCCGGCACCGCCCGAGCTGTGACCCGGCACCGCCCGCATGGAGCTCATCACTATCCTCGAGAAGACCGTGTCCCCCGGTAGGTAGATGGGAGGGAGCCCGGGGAGTGTGCTGAGGGTTGGCTGGGAGTGTGCCTGATCCCGGAGAGAGGCTGGCATGAGGGAGCGGGCCTCGGGGTCTGGGCCGTGGCTTACACTCTGTTTCTCTCTTAGACCGCAATGAGTTGGAGGCAGCACAGAAGTTCCTGGAGCAGGCGGCCATCGAGAACCTGGTGAGAGCTGGGAAGAGAAGGCGTGTGGTTAGCGGGCACGTGCTTAGCGGGGATGTGTGAGGAGAAGCGGGGAGCATGACTGACAATGCGAGGTTGGCATGGGCAGGACACTGCCCGTACACTGTGCTAGGAAAGGCCGGGGTCTGACAGGCCTCGCTCTAACCGCCAAGACAGGCGCAGCCTAACAGACCCGCCATGCTGTGGCAGCCAATAGAAAGCAGAGCTGAGAGAGAGCCGGCAGCGGACTGACCAATAGGAGAGCAGCGCGAGGGAGCGGTGAGGGAGGCGGTGCAGCAGCACGTTGGGATGCAGCGCATGGGGTGACAGAGCAGGGGGGTACTATTAGGAATAGGGAGAGGGGGAACCATGGAGGGGGATGAGCGAGCAGGGGGTACTAAGAGGGAGAGGGTTAACCATGGAGAGGAGGGGGTGAGAGAGCCTGGGGTACTAAAAGGAATAGGGAGAGGAGGAATCATGGAGGGGGTGGGAGAGCCGGGGGTACTAAGAGGAATAGGGAGAGGGTGAACCATGGAGGGGGATGAGAGAGCAGGGGGTACTAAGAGGGAGAGAGTAAACCATGTAGAGGAGGGGGTGAGAGAGCCTGGGTTACTAAGAGGAATAGGGAGAGGAGGAATCATGGAGGGGGGTGAGAGAGCTGGGGGTACTAAGAGGAATAGGGAGAGGGGGAACCATGGAGGGTGGTGGGCGAGCAGTGGGTTCTAAGAGGCATAGGGAGAGGGGTGACAGAGCAGGGGGTATGGAGAGGGGGAACCATGGGAGGGGGTGAGAGAGCAGGGGGTACTAACGGAGAGGGGGAACTATGGAGGTGGTAAGAGAGGAATTGGGAGAGGGGTGACAAAGCAGGGGGTACTAAGAGGAATTGGGAGAGGGGTGACAGAGCAGGGTGTACTACGAGGGAGAGGGGGACCTATGGAGGGGTGAATGGGGAATAAGGAAGTATGGAGGGGTTGAGAGGGTAATAGGGAGTGGGGGAACTATGGAGGGGTTGAGAGGGCAATAGGGAGTGGGGGAACTATGGAGGGGGTGTGAGGGCAATAGGGAGTGGGGGAACTATGGAGGGGGTGAGAGGGCAATAGGGAGTGGGGGAACTATGGAGGGGGTGAGAGGGCAATAGGGAGTGGGGGAACTATGGAGGGGTTGCGAGGGCAATAGGGAGTGGGGGAACTATGGAGGGGTTGCAAGGGAAATAGGGAGTGGGGGAACTATGGAGGGGGTGAGAGGGCAATAGGGAGTGGGGGAACTATGGAGGGGTCAATTGGGAGTGGGGGAACTATGGAGGGGGTGAGAGAGCCGGGGGTACTAAGAGGAATAGGGAGAGGGGGAACCATGGAGAGAGGTGAGCGAGCAGGGGGTACTAAGAGGCATATGGAGAGGGGGAACCATGGGAGGGGGTGAGAGAGCAGGGGGTACTAAGGAATTGGGATAGGGGTGACAAAGCAGGGGGTACTAAGAGGAGGAACTATGGAGGGGTGAGAGGGCAATAGGGAGTTGGGGAACCATGGAGGGGGTGTGAGGGCAATAGGGAGTGGGGGAACTATGGAGGGGGTGTGAGGGCAATAGGGAGTGGGGGAACTATGGAGGAGGGTGTGAGGGCAATAGGGTGTGAGGGCAATAGGGTGTGGGGGCAATAGGGAGTGGGAGAACTATGGAGGGGGTGTGAGGGCAATGGGGAGTGGGGGAACTATGGAGGGGGTGTGAGGGCAATGGGGAGTGGGGGAACTATGGAGGCGGTGTGAGGGCAATGGGGAGTGGGGGAACTATGGAGGGGGTGTGAGGGGAGTGGGGGAACTATGGAGGGGGTGTGAGGGCAATAGGCAGTGGGGGAACTATGGAGGGGTGAGAGGAATCGGGAGAGTGGTGACAGAGCAGGGGGTACTAAGAGGGAGGGGGGATACTGAGTGACAGTGGGAAGGATGAGGGGGATACTTAGGAGACAGAGCAGGGGAAAGCTAGGAGGACTAGGGAGAGGGGATAGAGGCATGTGACAGTGGTGGGGGGGGGGGGGGGGGCTAAAGAGGAATGACCGAGCAGGAAGGGATAGGGGCTTATTGAGAAATGTGTGGTGGGGGGGGGTTAAAGAGGAGAGGGGTGGTGAAGCAGGGTAATACTAAGAACTTGGGAATAGGGAGTGGGGATATTGAGGAGAGGAGGGTGACAGGGAAGGGAGAGGAGATTCTGAAGTAAGGGGGGTACTGAGGGGAGACAAAGCAGGGGTAACCTAAGAGAACTAGGGAGAGGGGTTACATGACGTAATTATCCAAAGGAAATAGAAATGAGGGGTGACAGGGCAGGCAAATACGAAGAACTTGGGGAGAGGGGGAAACCCTGGAGAAGAGTGACAGTGGGAACAGAGATGGGATACTGAGGAGAGGGATGACAGAGCAGGAGAATCCAAAGAGCCTGATGGGGTGGGGTGCTAGGGGAACTACGGGAAAGGAGAAGGAATACTGAGGAGATGGGTGATAGAGCAAGAGAATGATAAGAGAATCACTGAAAGGGAGAGGGGTGTCTGCACAGGAGAATCCTAAGAACTTGGGAATTGGCAGAGGTGGAAAACATGGAGAGGTTGCTAGAGGGGGAGAATTATAGGTGAATAGGTTATGCAGCTGGGGAATCCTAAGAGAAATTGGCATTAGGAAGGGGATGATAACATAAAGGTTGACAGAGCAAGCAGGTAGAAGGGGGTACTGAGAAAAGTGACTACAGAGCAGGAGAACCTAAAGGAAACCCACAGGTGAGGGGTGACAGGACGAGAATCCTAAGAGAACTTGAGAAAAGGGAGTGAGGGATACCATGGAGACGAGTAATGACTGTGCAGAAAATTCTAGGGGCACTACTGGGATGGAGAGGGGACACCATGGACAGTGATGAAAAAGGATTGGTTCAATGTAAACCCATAGAAAGGGCAAGGAGAGGGGTGACCGAGTAGGAGGTTCCTAAAGAAACTAGTGAAAGAGAAAAGGCATACCTATGAAAGTGATTATTAATAACTTTTATTTGTGTAGTGCTCATTCTGAAAAAGGGTGGAGTAACAGGAGTATCCCCTTCTGCATTACTAACTTGTTGTTGTGATGGGGCTTATGTGCTTCAATTAAGCTGCGAGCTATACAATGTAGGGTCACTCTAGGTGGGCAGCTCATAGCAGAGAGGTTGGACAAACCGTGGTCCACTGGCGAATGAACTGGCAACACCCTCCAGTATCTTTGCCAAGAAAACCATATGGAGCACAAACAAAAACAGACAGATTTGCGAGGTGTGCTGCTTTCATATGGTCACTGAATTGGACACAACTGAATGACTGAACAATAGGAGTATATTGTGGGAATTGGGAAAGGGAGGCATGAGGGTTTGATGGGGGATAGCAGGATAATAGTGGAAGGGTGAGGTGATACGAGAGAGCATAGAGGTGAATGCTGGGGAATCAAAGGGAGCAATGGGATACGGAGGAATGACTGCAGGAGAACACCATTGCAACCAGTGGAAGGGAAAGTTGCACACTGAGGATGGATTACAGAGCAGGGGGATTCCTATGGAGATGGGGGCATGTGACACTTTAGGCAAGTGTGTGTGGGGGGGGGGGGGATGAGTTAACAATACTTTGGAACCCACAGAAGTAAGATGTAGCATATAGAGGAAAGAGATGACTGAGCATGTAGAACCTAAGGAAAACTATCACAAAGGGTGACAGAGTACCCTGTGAGATCCCAAGAGGAGGTGCTTACTGCAGAAAGGGAATCTGGGAACTGGCATGACACAGCAGGAGTATCCCATGGGAATCAAAGGGAAGCCTAAGGCATAGAATACCTTATGTCAGAGGGTGGGCCCAGGAGAATAGAGCATCTGGGTAGAGAGATGATCTGTAAAGGTGTACAAAGAGAGAATTCTAGGGGAAGTGTTTGGGTGGGGTACAGAAAAGTACCTGGAAAGGTTGCATAACAGGAGAACACCATGGGAATGACCTGCTGGATTAGAGGTAAGGGTGTGTGTGTGGAAAGGAGGTGTACTCTACAAATAACAAATCTCTGGGTATGGGGGAAATGGAGGCATGAGAGGGAACCCCAGGGCATGTGAGCGGGAGTAACGGGGTCTATGTAGGAAGAGAAAGTATCTGGGATGCAGAGGTGTCCTTTCCAAAGTAGAGAAAGCCATGGAGTGATATTGGAAAGCATTGATGAAGTTTTTTATGCCTCCATGGCCAACAATAGTTTCAATGATGGTGGCCTACTGGGGGTGGTTATGGCAATGTTCTCAGTTGTGGCCTAGCTCTTGGAGTGGATGCATGAAGGAACCTAGTGAAAGGAGTCATGTATAATGGCGTTTGCCAAACATCACAGGGCCTTACCTTTTTAGGAGTTGTCGGTATCCATAATTATGATGGGAATCTAACTTGTCCAGTTTAAAATGTATTTCTGGGTTTAAAAGAACTTCAATATGTGAAGCCAACAAGACTAGTTAGCCGTATGCTAGTGGGATTTGTGAAAAGTCCTTAATGTGTTTATTAAATATATCACTAATGCTGAAGGGGTATCTCCTATAGCAAGGGCAGACACATTTTATATCAATAATTTAGCATCCTGCGTTTCAGATATTTTTGTATATAATCCATAATAGCTAGTTAGGAACCAGCAGTAATATTTTAGGAGCTTTGGCTCCTGGGGTTATATCATGTCCTGCTCTACAGAGTCTACCTTTTTTTGGGACAATGTGATATGGGATCCTATTTTATGAAAATAGGATCTCATTGTCACAATACAGTCCTTTCTGGTGGAAGGGATCCTGTGTTCTTGGAGATGGTTGTGGGAGTCAATGTATAGAAGGGAAAAAGATGCCACAAGGCCTAGTTCTTGGGATATTTATGAAGTGACCCTATAGTCTGTGACCCATGGTTAATGGAGAATGAGTATTGTGTGGTCTGTTACTTTTCAGTGTAGAGAGATTACACATAAACCTAATGAGGTCTGTATTTGGTTGGTAAATATTGAGTCATTAATTGGAAAAAGTGTGTGCATTTGAGGGAAGGTGTGTCTTAGCCATAATCTCAAGTGTAATATCTCTCTAGCCTTTTAACAGTGTGGATACCAACAATTATACAGTATATCTAAATACTGGGATCCGCTATTTCTAAAAGGTTATTCCTAATACCTTTTTGAGGTTCTACATATTTATAGGTATGGTAGTTTCAATGCCAACATTTTTACAAACTCATACGAGTTGCTTTCTGTGGTGTGATACAGGCGATCTTTAGTCTATTAACTTGTGGTCTTCAACGGACACATCTTAATAAGTCAGCTTAATTTCTCTGTAGGTTCTGATTACATAAGATTCATACTTATCCCCACAACCTGGGATGGGTTAAAATTTCCTGCAGTTCATACTATTGTTTTTTTCTGAATATTTATATTCTGGAATAGAAAATGCATCGCACCTAGACTGTCCACTGCACTATTATTTTTAGTTGCTAGTGAATCTTTTTGTATGCGCCTATATAACTGGGCTTCACGCTTTCACTTTTAAGATTTTTATTTATTTTTCTAACTTCTATTAATTTTACTTTTTTGTTCTTCAAAACAGAATGTTTCTCCTGTGAAGACCATTAATTGTTCAACCTAGCCTTCCACTTTACCTGTCTCTTTATGAAATCTTTTAACTGCAGTGTTTTGAATGTTTTGTTCCTTTCATTCTAGCCAACCTTCTTGGTGGAGCTCTCAAAGGTGCTGGGAAACCCCTCGAACAGTCAAGTGGCAAGAGTTGCATCTGGTTTGCAGATAAAGAACTCCCTGACCTCGAAAGACCCAGATGTCAAGGCACAGTACCAGCAACGCTGGTTGGCAATTGATGGAAATGCCCGCAGGGAAATCAAAACCTACGTAAGTGAACAATAGGTAAATAAAGATATAACTTCCACCTTGTCTGCCATAGACCATGACCGATCTTGTGCATGTTCTCCCCAGGTTCTGCGGACGCTGGGTACAGAGAGCTACAGGCCTAGCTCAGCGTCTCAGTGCGTGGCAGGCATTGCATGTGCAGAAATACCAGTTAATGAATGGCCCCAGCTAATTCCACAGCTGGTGGCCAATGTGACCAACCCCAATAGTACGGAGCACATGAAAGAGTCAACGTTAGAAGCAATAGGATATATCTGTCAAGACATTGTGAGTATGGTTAAAACTGGATGGGTGTGAGCTATCCACTCTCTCTCTCACTGTCTGCTGCTAATCTCATCACGTTTCCCTTCACCTTGTCTGCTGTTAAACCCACTTCTGCTCCTTTCTGTTTTGTTCTGTCTGCTGTCAACCTCTCGTCCATTGTTCACACTGTGTCCCCCCTCTACTGTCAGGACCCTGAGCAACTCCAACACAAATCCAATGAGATTCTAACAGCCATCATCCAAGGAATGCGAAAGGAAGAGCCCAGCAACAATGTCAGACTGGCAGCCACCAATGCTTTGCTCAACTCTCTAGAGTTCACTAAAGCCAACTTTGACAAAGAGGTGGGTGTCTTAAAGTATATAGCAGCCTGTAAAGGTGTCCGGACATGTGAGGCGGTAGGTGGTCCTGTCTTGAGATGAGACCTCGTATACCACTCTTGATATCTGGCTGATGCATACATTAACTGTTTCTGAGACTAAAACTTCTGTGTGGCAGGGAGAATGCGTGGAATTGCTGATTTGGCAGCATTTAGATGAGATGCCTAAACCAACCATTGTTTCTAGGAGAACACAACTCTGCTGGATTTAATATGCCCATAACCCTCTGGTTATTTTCTGTGCCCCCTCAGCGACCTCTGCAGTCATCTCTTTACTCAGCAATTTTTGTTCTTTGCATATTGATAGCTGAGAAATTCAGGGAATCTGCAAGCACTCTTTCCTTCATAAGGAAAACCCTTTATAATAAACAAAAAACAAACCCATATCCTAGTCAGAGTGGAAAACTAGCACAGAAGCTGTTCTGGTATCAATGTACCACCTTTTTTACACTCTTCCATAGTAGCCTGGTTAATCTGCCTTTTCTCTCCACAGTCTGAAAGACACTATATAATGCAGGTGGTTTGTGAGGCAACTCAGTGCCCTGATACCAGGGTAAGTATAACAACGATGATACGGGTTTGGGGACTGATGCATGCTTATTTTCCTCACTGGTGGGATTTCTTGATGTATGTATGTATGTATGTATGTATGCATGCGTTTTTTTTTTTTTTTTTTTTTTTTTTATACTACTGTGTGGGATAACTAAAGGGGCACAGCTGTGTTTTTTTATTTTTATTTATTGATGCGGTTTTAGAGAACTAGTATTTTATAATGGGGAGGGGTATTTTTAGTAGGCTATGTATGCAATGTCATGATGTTCTGGCCATCTCTTGTTTTCTATTACATTCCCCCATATGTGAATGAATCCTGTTGTCAAGTAGGTTTTGAGCCTTGGAGCTCAAATTGGCTTTGGGAGACTAAACCCTAAGGGCAATTTGCATAAACAAAACTTTTTTTTCTTTAGCATATTTTAACAAGAAAATCTCCTGATACAATGGTGGCTCCCACACACAGCATTGCATGAAATAAGCACTGTATCTTTATTTTCTAACATGTGTACGCTTTTTTTAATTCATGAAAGGTTTGATTTCAGACCACTATTTTTCATGACATTATTTATGTATTTTTGTGCTGGATTGAATTATGGATGTCTGAGGATGACAAGTTCATGCACCACACAGAATTTCAGCTGTGTTGATTATGAATTACTGAAGACTCCTTCCTGCTCTATTTTGGCTTCAGTGGGCTATGAATGTGTCTGCTTTAATACATATTGGTCACAGGGATTGACAAATGTAGTGTTCCAGACTAGTAGTGGAAAGTTTTTATTTCTGTAGACAAATGTTACATTCCCCCATCTGTGAATGAATCCTGTTAAGTAGGTTTTGAGCCTTGGAGCTCAAATTGGCTTTGTGACATTCAGCGAATTGCTATTTGCACTTTTAGAACAAACGATACACTTTTGCTGATCCTACGCCTTTAAGCAGGAATTAATTGGAAGCTGATCAAAGATGGTGGTTATTAAAAGATAACAATAGGAGATAACAATTTAAGAAGGTGGTCATTTAAAGTTTGTATAAAGTTATACAGTAATACAGTACAGTAAGTTGTACTTTTTTTTTTCCAATACCTCTTAAGTGTTTAGATGGGTTGAATAGTTAGATTGTATTGAATGTGGTAAGTGTTTGTTCTCCCTTTCTGACAATGTTGTGCTCACCTAGGTGAGGGTAGCTGCTCTGCAGAACCTGGTGAAGATCATGTCTCTGTATTACCAATACATGGAAACCTATATGGGGCCAGCATTATTTGCGGTGAGTCTTAATTTTTGGTTTGTTTGTGGTTTCTTTTTTTTGCGTTAGGGGCAGGGTGAAACCTTCACTCTATGACCTGGTTCCCTTGTTTTACAGATCACTGTAGAGGCAATGAAGAATGAAATAGATGAAGTAGCACTGCAAGGCATTGAGTTCTGGTCCAACGTTTGCGATGAGGAAATGGACCTAGCAATTGAAGCATCTGAGGTGAGTGCATTAAGGTTATATGTGAACTCACGGCAAACACCACCTGTTGTGGGTTGATCAGTCAGCATTTTAGACTTTGGCCAAGGACTGTAGTACCCTCTTAGGGTCTTTCTGGCATTCTATGAATGTACTTATGATTCTCAATAGTAGTGTGGATCTGTTTGGGAATCTGAAACACTACATCCATTGACAGTTTAAATCCTTGAGCTTTGGCTAGGCCTAAAACATTTTCTTTTTTAAATCTAAAATGTTTTGGTTAATATACTGTGCATTTCCTATCTGATGAATAATGGTCTTAATATCTAGTGGCCTGCACTGTGAGATTAGCTCAAGACTTTAAAGGACCCCTCATGGGGGGAAAAAACAAGTTTTGTGAAGAATGTAACACTCTCACATTAGAATGCGCCATGATTTCAAAAAACAAGTTTTAAAGATGTTTAGTGCAAACTTTGCAATTTGCTCCTACGCCTGCAAAAGAAACATAATACGGTTAACAAGTACCATAACATTATTATTCACACTTTCACCAAAGTATTAAGCAGGTTTTTGGTCTTGCCAATAAGTTAAACAACAAAATTAGAAGTGTTCAATATGAAAAACAGACAGCACCTGAAGTAGGTCTGGTTACCTACTCGGAGAGCAACCTCTTTTAGCACACTTGTGCCCTTCACAAGGAGAAATATCCTGTAGTATATCAGTCTGGTCCCACTCGAGTGACGCAGCCCTGAAATACCAGGCAATTCTACCCTGAACGGGAGAAACTGCAAACCCCCAGACTGGTTTCGACCTCTCTGGGCCTAGCCAGTGAGGTGCAGCTGTTACTCCCTGAAGGCACAGTGAGCAAGGAGTCAATGTCTGGTTCCCCCTATCACCCTTAAGGACAGAGAGACCCTCTGAGTAGATAACAGACCTATAGGACAAACCTACATCAGGAATTGTCTGTTCTCCGATTGAGCACCTCTAATTTTGTTGTGCTTGCCAATAAGTTAACAGGTGATAAGATGAGTTTAGAATACAAGATATTATATCTTAAAGTAATGTCAGACTGATTATGGAACTCCTTACTAAAGAAGGTTCTGACAGTTGGTCAAATATCAAAGGCCATGACATCCTTTGGGTCAAATCACATAAGAGATCAGAGCAGAAAGGTTGTGTTCAGTCTGACAGGCTTTCTATTCCTGGCACTGCTCCCTGTCCTTATTTTCTATCAGTCAAATCTCTACATGTGCTAGGCCATAGTTGTTAAAATATCCACACGTTTCAATAAAGGAATACATTAAAACAAAATAAACCCATAGTCCTTTTTGGTGAAGCAACTGTTTGAGTGTTAAAGTAAACCAAGCCCACACAAGCATCTTTAGTTAACAGCCACAATCTGTTGTGTCTATAAACACACTTTAGTTTGCAGTAGCCTCGTTATCAGCAGTCTAAAGTTGGTCTTTTGGGCACTGTCTTTTTCTTTGTGTAGTTCTGCTGCCTGTTCCATGATTAGACATCATGTGCCACTCTGTTGTGATGCAGCTTTTTATGTGTAGCTCAGATCTTATACATTCGTGTGTGTATGTGCCATAAATGGGTAAAGTGGGGGATAGATTACAAATATTAAGTAATTGTGCATTTTTGCAAAAAGTGTTTATCCTTTCTCTTGGACTTGTCTGTGGGGATCTGCATCTACATAATGATGAATAACCTACTGTAACTTTTTTATTGTCTGCAGGCAGCTGAGCAGGGGAGGCCGCCGGAGCACACCAGCAAATTTTATGCCAAGGGGGCTTTGCAGTATCTGGTTCCCATCCTAACACAGACCCTCACTAAACAGGTGAGTAGCAAATGGCAGGTAAATAATCATGTGAATTCCTGCTGAGGACATAAGGGTTGCATTGTCATGATTTAAGGGAACGTCCCTGATCTCTGTTTTGCTTTTCTTGACTATGTTGTCCTATTATCCTGCTCTGTCTAAGGAAGACAAGATCATGCACCACACAGAACTAACTGTGTTGATTATGACACTCTGAAGACATTAGTGGGCAGCAGGTCTTTTGCATTGATGGGGAAACTAAAACCAGTTATATTAAGAACATGGGATTTTTGTTGCACTACTGCCTTTAGTGCAACAATAATGCTTCTCATATCTTTTTCAAAGTAATTATTGTTGGTGACCATGTGTTAATGGTAACTTTCAATAAGTAAAGAGTAATGTTATCGTTTAGTAATGGTATAGGTTGGTAAGGAATTTTTAGAGCAAAATATCCAAATTCAGGTTTAATAATTATTTAAAATAAAAATGCATTTTTACCTTTTTCATATGGGGAAAACAAAATCTGTTTGCTGTAGTTCAGAGCCCTTGCTTTGTATAGCTATTTAAATAGATCCCAACAAACTGTAGAATAAAATAATGTAACTTGCAAATAGTGGAAGAAACTGAAAACCATGCAGGCTTGGAGAGTGGACAAGACAGGTTTGTTACCAGGTTCATGGTTTACTGTAAGGAATATTTGGATGATGATCAATTGACTAATTACACATAGCTTGTTGCATATAACTTACTATTCACTTTTGCATTCACATTTTTATTTTTTTTACATATAGACTATAGTCCATAACATTATCTTGGTTAATATGATAACCTGTTCTACACTCGCGGTGATCTAGCTTATAAACTTTCTTCGGGTTTTACCACTAATTATAGGATGAAAACGATGACGACGATGATTGGAATCCATGTAAGGCTGCTGGAGTGTGCCTCATGCTGCTCGCTACGTGTTGCGAGGATGATATTGTCCCTCACATCTTACCCTTCATCAAGGAGCACATAAAGAACCCAGATTGGAGGTATAGAGACGCTGCGGTCATGGCATTTGGCTGCATCCTCGAGGGGCCAGAGTCCTGCCAGCTGAAACCACTAGTCATACAGGTGAGACCCAGACCCTTATCACCAGTCTTCTCTCTGCCTTCACATCTTTCACTTATGGCGTGATGTCTAAGGATGACAAGTTCATGCACCACGCAGAAGTATCTGTGTTGATTATGACATTCTGAAGATATCTGTACAAGTGAATTGTGCTGGTTTAAAAACAAAATTATCTACATACAGTGCATTTTTCCAATGTTTAAGTCACTTGTTCTGTCAATCTGAAATGTCTTTCATTGAACTTTTTCTTTTCTTTTTTTCACTCCCTGATAATGTTGCTTAAGTCTTGATGTTTCAGTTAAAAACGGCCGTTGCATCTTAAACATTACAGATCTTTTCTTGCATGAAGTGCGGCAAAGATTATTATTTTTAAATCTTAAAATGCAGCTGTGCTATGTCAGGATCATTGGGAGTTTCACAACCATTCCTCCATATATTTGTATAATGCTGCTGCTATATGCTGACTCCTCAGTTCGTTTTCTGAGGCCAGTATCTCTAGTTATCTGTATTGATTAGAGGAAACACACTTGTCTGTAATGTATAACCATGCTTTCCACAGGCGATGCCCACTCTGATTGAGCTAATGAAGGACCCCAGTGTAGTTGTTAGAGACACTACTGCCTGGACAGTGGGCCGGATCTGCGAACTCCTACCTGAGGCAGCCATCAATGATGTATACCTTGCACCCCTGCTGCAGTGCCTCATTGAAGGACTAGGGGCAGAGCCACGTGTTGCTTCCAATGTCTGCTGGGTAAGTGTTAGAACTTCATTATTGGAGGACTTTATATTCCTTCTACTTTTATTGTCAATATCAGGCCAGTCTAGGTCATAATCTTTAGATGAAGAGGTTAGACTGTTACAAATTTGGGCCATTCTGAACAATCTTTGTGTTTCAGGCTTTCTCTAGCTTGGCTGAAGCTGCTTATGAAGCTGCTGATGTGACAGACGACCAAGAGGAACCATCTTCATACTGTCTTTCCAGCTCATTTGAAGTCATTGTGCAGAAACTTTTGGAGACCACAGACAGGTAGGTGGGGGCATCCACATCTGTGCTATTGGCATTAAACACTTGTAAACTGGTCTGTAACTGGAAAATTGACTGCTGCATTGTTTTTGTCTGGTCTTTCAATATCGTGATTTTCTTTTAATAATGACTATCCTCTGAGACCACCCCCCCCCCCCCCATACAAACTGTACAGTTTTAGTAGGACCAGCTTTTAATTCACCATCAACCTCCCCTAATTACATTTGCATTAGACTCACTTAAAGCACCATGCACTGACATTGTAGCAGGTGCATATTTATTTTAAAACAAAACTAAGTCAGTGGTGCTTATCCGAGAGGTTGGTTCTATGGACATGATAACCTACTCTGAGAGCACCTCTTGGCTCACTCGTGCCGTTCACAGGGAGAAATATCCTGTAGTATATCAGTCTAGCCTCACTCAAGATTGACCCAGCCCTGAAATACCAGGCAATTCTACCCTGAACAGTTGAAACGGCAAACCAGATGCGTTTGGGCCTCGTCAGTAAAGTGCAGCTGAACCCCTAAGGCACAGTGAGCCAAGGGGTCCACATCTAGAGTCCCCTATCACCCTTAGGGAGACTAAACCCTAAGGGCAATTTGCATATTTGCATTTTTTTCTCTTTAGCATCTCAACAAGAAAAACTCCTGATACATTGGTGGCTCCCACACACAGCATTGCATGAAATACATAAGCATTGCATGAAATACATAAGCACTGTATCTTTATTTTCTACCATTTGTACACTTTTTTTTTTTTTTATTCATGAAAGGTTTGGTTTCAGACCACTATTTTTCATGACATTATTTATGTATTTTTGTGCTGGATTGGATGTCTAAGGATGACAAGTTCATGCACCACACAGAATTTCAGCTGTGTTGATTATGAATTACTGAAGACTCCTTCCTGCTCTATTTTGGCTTCAGTGGGCTATGAATGTGTCTGCTTTAATACATATTGGCCACAGGGATTGACAAATGTAGTGTTCCAGACTAGTAGTGGAAAGTTTTTATTTCTGTAGACAAATGTAGAATAATTAAAGCAAGTAAGGTAGCAGGATTAACAATGGCTTTCTACTCATAGGATTTGTTTGACCATGCCCTGTAAAATCTCTAAGTAAGTTTAAGGGAGCACTGACATGTTCCAAAACGTATATGAACAAAATACGCAGCCACATTTCATTCCTTCAAAATGTGATGGTGGTTTTTTTATTTTTATTTAATGTCGTCATGTCTCAAGATGAGAATTTTCTTGGACTACTGAAGCCAATCACATCCAATGTGTGTTTAGTGTCTCTAATTACATTTTAAATGTTTTTAGCTCTTCAAATAGCTATTCTAGCTGACATTACCTTAAATTCAACTGATCTTTTCTGTGTCACTTTGCCACTTCAGTTCAGACAGGCAGGCTGGTTGAATTCTTTAATCTTAGGTAGGACTAAGATATTGGTACTGTTTGTCTTAATGATATCACATCTTGGACATTGTACCTTTTCCTAAAATTTAACAATACTGAAAAACATTGAAATCCAAATCTTGACTAATTTTAAAACTATTACAACTAAATCTTTTTCTTTTATAATCTTAACTTAGTGTTGCAGTCCATTACTTTGATGTGATTTAATACGTGGAGTGATCTATAGTATACAGGCATGGGGTTCAAATCTCTAGTTTCTCATAAGAACTAGTACAAAGGTCAGGAAGTCGAAGATAGCCCTGTGCTTTCTTCTATTTCTGATTGTATACAAAGATGGAACATTTTCCTACACTAAACATTGTAAGCTCTCCAGGCAGCATTTTTATTAACCAGGTTACTTTTAATTGTATATGACTTTACATTGTCCCATAATTGGAACCTCTAGTCACTTTAACGAGAGTGATATTTGTAACTGATTTCTTCATCACAGGAACTGTAGATCGATAATAGGTCCTTTAAAACTGTTCCATATAGTATAATGAAAGTTTGCTGCTGTGATGTATAGCAAGGAAAGATGTGAATTTACAATGTTCTGTTCAATGCAGATTTTCTACTAACTAGCTATTGCTATGAAAAATATAAATAGGCAGTATTTTAACACTCTTAATTTTCATTCTTTTCCTAAATTTGTAAGGAAATGTATTTTTGTGTTTACTATTAAGGGGTACAAGAAAATCAACAAGGCTTGCAAAAGGCCTATTAAACTGGCTAAAATGGAAAATGAATTGCAGACTAGAGTAACACTAACCCTAAAATATTTAAGTATATTAATGGGAAGGTGAGGAAGGAAGCTATAGGAACATTACAATGTCACACAGGCCATCTGAAAATTAGTGACCAGGAATAGGCAGATGAGCTAAATAGGTTATTTTCTTCGGTATACACAAGGGAGGTACCAGTGGTTGGGACACTGCAACATAATGGGGCTACACTACTTTTGCCAAAAAATTGGTTAACACTGGAAGCAAACCAAAACAGGTTGGAAAAAATAAATGTTAATAAAGCCCCGGGTCCTGATGGAATACATCCAATGGTACTGAGGGAACTGGGTTCTGTAAGAGCCAAGCCATTATTTAATTTTTCAAGATTCATTCAACACAGGGTCTCTACCAGATGACTGGAGAAAAGCAGATGTGATACCTATATTTAAAAAGGGAGCAAGAGCAAATCTGGGGAATTATAGACCAGTGAGCCTCACTTATGTAGTGGGGAAGCTTTTAGAAAGGTTAATAAGGGATAATATACAAGAATATGTCTATTTGAACAGTATTATAAGTAGGAGTCAACATGGATTTATGAGGCATAGATAATGTCAAATAAATCTAATTAGTTTCTATGAGGAGGTTAGTAGGAACTTGGATCAGGGCAACTCAGTGGATGTAGTCTTTTTGGATTTTGCAAAGGCTTTTGATACAGTGCCACATGGGAGACTATTGAGCAAACTAAGATACAGGAATTGCAGTAAATATCTGCTCATTGATCAAGAGCTGTCTAAGACAGGAAGCAAAGGGTTGTTGTAAATGAAACACTCAGATTGGATTAATGTGGTAAGTGTGGTTCCTCAGGGTTCAGTATTAGGTCCTCCTTTTGAACATATTAATGATATAGAAGTAGGACTCGAAAGTAGTGTCTCCATTTTTGCTGAGAACACTAAGTTGTGCAAGGTAATACAATCAGATAATGATGTACTTTCCCTACAAAGGGATTTACATAAGATTGAGGAAGGGGCATCTAAATGGCAAATGAGATTTAATACAAATAATGTAAAGTTATATATCTGGGAAGGAAAAATAGCCACGCAAGTTATAATCTTAATGGAGCAAATCTAGATGTATCAGATAATGAAAGGGATTTGGGAGTGCTTGTGGACAACCACCTAGGTAACAGTGCTCAAAGCCAAGCAGCAGCTGCAAAGGCAAATAAAATATTAGCATGTATTAAGAAGGGTATAGAAGCCAGGGAAGCAAATACAATTCTGCCACTATACAAATCTCTAGTACGCCCTCATTTGGAATATGGAGTACAATTTTGGGCACCACTTCATAAAAAGGACATTTTAGAGCTGGAAAAGGTACAGAGAAGGGCAACAAAACTAATAAGGGGAATGGAGGGGCTAAGTTCTGAAGAAAGACTGACCAAATTAAACTTATTTTCTCTAGATAAAAGGCATCTAAGAGGGGATATGATTAACTTATATAAATACATCCAGGGTTAATACAAGGCTTTGTCAAAACGTTTTGTGCCAAGAGGTCTTCAATTAGACAAGGGGTCATCCTTTGATATTAGAAGTAAAAAAGATTCCACCTTAAAGAAAAGGGTTCTTCACAGTAAGGGTGGTTAATCTGTGGAACTCTCTACCAGAGGAGGCGGTGACAGTGGATTCCATAGATAACTTTTTAAAAGGGGACTAGATTTATTTCTAAGGAAAAAGGTAATTCAGGGTTATCCTGGATAATTAGAGAGAGAGTATTGTTCCGGGGGGGAGAAATCCGATCGCCAGTATCTGGGTCTAAGAAGGAAGTTTTTTTTTTTTTTCTGTTTGCCTTTCTCTGGATTAATTAATAAAAAATTAAATAGTTGATCGATAATTAACGAATACGCATATTTCAGATCAGAGGAGATCTTAAAAGGTTCAACTTGATGGCCCGAGAGTCTTTTTACAACCATAATTACTATGTAACTGTTATCAGTGCTGTTTGGAATGCAATGTAATATGCCACCATTGCTTTAAGTGGGGACTTGGTCACAATTTAGTCTCTCCAAAACCCCCTGCCCGGCCCACTTGTTAGTTATAATTTTTTGTTATGCATTACATGCAGTGTCATTGAGTTTCTGTTTATATACTACACTCTGTAGCCTGACCTTAGTTTGTAAATATTAAGTGAGATTTTAATAGCCTTTATCCTTCCTCTCTGTACATAGACCTGATGGACACCAAAACAACCTCCGGAGCGCTGCCTATGAAGCCCTAATGGAAATTGTCAAGAACAGTGCCAAGGACTGTTACCCAGCCGTGCAGAAAACCACGTTGGTGATCATGGAACGACTGCAGCAAGTTCTTCAGATGGAGGTAGGAGTTGGAACATCTGCTGCGTGAGACGTATCGTCTCTGAGCCAGGAGCACATTCTGATGTATTCCACCTCTCATCTCTCTGCAGTCCCACATACAGAGCACATCAGACAGGATCCAGTTTAATGATCTGCAGTCTCTCCTCTGTGCTACTCTGCAGGTAAGGTTTTTTTTTTTGCAGTGGGGATCCTATGGTTAGCACAGAGATGATAGGCCACCCCAGACAAATAATATTAAGGACTGCTCTAGTCTAGCGAATACATGTTTTTGCATTGTAACTGCTATAATAGTGGTACATGTGGTGGTTACTGAGCAGGGAAAGTAAGGTTAGGGAATATATTTGCCATGTCCTCTTCACCTCAGATCCCATCCCAGTGTCATAGCCCATAAACCTAATGATCCCTGCAGTACACTGAAAGCCTTGGTAGCAAGATGAGTGCTTGCTGGTGATGTCTGAGGATGACATGTTCATGCACCACACAGAATCAGTACTGTGTTGATTATGAATTTCTGAAGGCATCAGGTTTCCTAAAAGGGTGTAAAGTGTACGCAAAACGGTTCTAAAATTTAAGTTCAAGTCCAATACTAAAAGACTTTTAATACATTTGATTCCAGCCTTTTTGTTGACCAAACCATGTCTGCCTGTAAACTGAGGTTCCTCGCTGAATCTTGCAGGTTTTTTTTTTAAATACAAAAATCAGTCCCTTTATCTTAAACAAGAACACATGAAAAGGAAAAACTTCAAACATGGTAGAGTTTTTTTAGGACAGCTGAAGGCTTATGTTTACGCCATGCCTTTTTTGATAAAGTGGGCAATAACCTTGTTGGCCGTATTTAGTTTCCCCGTAATTATATGCCATTGTGCTGCAATGTCCGGGGGGCTTGGATTTGTTCCTGTTATAGTAGGGGATATTCCGTTGCAAAACAGAACTGTGGCATTCCTTGGTTCCAGTGCTTGGTGGTAATTAATTAGCCCTACTGAATCTGAGGTCTCTTCCTCCATTTAAAGCATTATTGGAATTAATGGTATGAACAGGGGAAACAAGTATACCATTCACAGTTCTTGTTGCTTGCTATCTAGGCTATAACTATGGAATTCAAAGAACCTTTTAAATCCCACATAATGGGCAAGTAGTCTCACTTGAACCATCTGCATCCTTCAGATACTGCTCAAGTAATCTTCCATATTCTGTGGGTTGCAAAGCATTAATTTGGGAATAACTCTGTTCATACTTAATCTCTCAGTTTGTCTCAAATGGTCCTTTCCCATGTCTGACCTCTAATCTCTCCTTCAGAATGTGCTGCGCAAGGTTCAGCACCAGGATGCCCTACAGATATCTGATGTGGTGATGGCTTCACTGCTCCGCATGTTCCAAAGCACAGCAGGATCCGGAGGGGTGCAGGAAGATGCACTAATGGCAGTCAGCACCCTAGTGGAAGGTGAGAACCATGGAGATCTCGTTTTGAGATCTTATGCATGTTCAGTTGAGTTCATATGCCCTGTCAAAAGGTCACAAAGCTGTGTGACTTCAATTTAATTTACTTTAATTTTACATTTTTTATAAAATGGTTGAACATAAAAAAAATTGTTAAGCATGCAGTTAATCTGAGAATATTTGACTGTGAAAATACATAGTGGTTAAATAGAAAATTGTATATAATCTGCAGGGTCAAACTTGAGCTTTCTTCATATTGCAAATGCCTCTACTATTGTAATCATGGAATGGATTGTCAGCCAACTCACTTCTCTTGACTTCCTTTTTGTAAAGGCAAGTAATCTAGCAGTGTTTTTTTTTTTTTTATTTTTTTTTTTTAGTGCTTGGCGCAGAATTCCTCAAGTACATGGATGCCTTTAAACCTTTCCTTGGCATTGGGCTCAAGAACTATGCAGAGTATCAGGTGAGACAGCAGAGCAAGTAGACTTCAAGTTGTATTGATATCCATCCCTTACCGCCTCAACACAATATCCAATATTTGATATTACTGGTCTGTCTAAGGATGACATGTTCATGCACCACGCAGAACTAGCTGTGTTGATTATGAATCTCTGAAGGCATCTGGTACAGTTCTGCAGCATAACTAAGCATTTGGGTGCTAATCCCTCCTTGTTTAAGACATTCTACGAGCTCTTCACAATATAGAAGGCGGTGGCTGTCTATTAGCACCTCTGCCATGACCTTATTACTGGTTTAATTAACCTGTACCACAATCTAGTCTCCTTTCATCTCCCTTCATCACCGGTCTTTCACTGAAGCATAAATAGTTTTTTAATTATTCCTGATTATCCTGTATTTGTAACATGCCAACATATTCTGTAACCTATTCTCAGATTATTATTATCGTTTATTTGTAATGCGCCAACATATTCCGTAGAGCTATACATAAGTTAAGTTAAAGTCAATGACAAGTTAAAGATTCATACATTGCAAAGAGTGGGTGGCCCTGTCTTTGAGCTTGGAATCCAGTGTCCATAGCGCTTTCCCTAAAGCACTGCGCAGGATTGAAACTCGCAGACTTAGTCTCTGAAGCTATCTGTATGTTAATATGACTTCATATTACCGCTCCAGTTATAGGTAGATGTTTTGCAGTGTAAACAGTGTATATTTTGTTCTTGAATTAAATATGGGATTTTCCATATTAATACTACAATCCTTAACCCCAGAGCTTGGTAAGAAATGTTAACTTTTTTTTTTTTTTTTCTGCATTTGCGCTTTTCTTTCAGGTATGTCTGGCTGCTGTGGGACTGGTTGGGGACCTTTGTCGAGCTCTACAGACAAACATCTTGCCATTCTGTGATGAGGTCATGCAGCTTCTCTTGGAGAACCTTGGGGTAAGAGCTTGTGGATGTTTTTTGGAGTGTTTGTACAGAATAGTGGATCAAAACAAGCTATATAAAGGTTTTCATGCATGCTGCGGTCTAAATTATATTGACCCTTGCGCAGGTTGCAGAACAAGCAAGATACCCTTGCCTATTGCTATGAACAGTCATTGTAATGTGCAGGGTGTTTAAGGATCCCTGTATTAAACTGTACTATCTAGTACTAGAAATGTTATATTCTCAAAATGAGTCTTCTGCTCCAACATATATGGGAGATATAGAATTTGTTAACTGTATTGTAAACAGAATGTCATTTTGGAGGTGCTAAATCATATGAATATCATGTGTTGGTTACAAATAATATTGCCTGTGAAACTACAGGACTGTCCGTTATTAAAGCAGTCGCCCATTTAGATAATTCCAGTCCTATTGCATCAGCTCTGTATTCCTAAACTTCACATTTTATTACTCCACAGAATCTCTGAATCCAAAAGAACATGTTAAAGCTGTGACTGTACTTTTGGTTTTTCTGTTTTCTTACACTTCTTTCCTTGCCCACAGAACGAGAATGTTCACCGCTCTGTGAAGCCGCAGATCTTGTCTGTGTTTGGAGATATTGCTCTAGCCATTGGTGGAGAGTTTAAGAAGTACCTTGAGGTTGTGCTAAACACACTGCAGCAGGCGTCACAAGCTCAGGTGGATAAGGTAAGGAACAGAGTAAATCAAACCTGGGTGAGAAGGTGTAGAATGGTTTCATAGTGAGTTACGTGGCAAAAAAAAAAGTTTTACTGTAATGGGCCTCTTCCAAAGAAACCTACATAAATATAAAGTAGCGTGAAATCTAGAAAATATGTAACTGTTGGTATAACAAAACAAATTCTGAAATGCCTCCTGTAATCTCCAATATCACTCAGTGGGATGGGAATTTGGTCTTTAAAATTCCTTTAAAACTTTTCTGTGGTGTTTTTAGACTGCATTTTAACTTAATGTAATCTAGCTATTGAGCTAGACTCAGACAGCACTATTTCTGAGCTCTGTGAGTGTTGCAAATGGGGGGGGGGGTATAATTTATTTTATTTTGGGGGAGGGGGGGGGGAGTTGGTGTGTGTGTGTGTGGTTTTTTTTTTTTTTTTTTTTTTTTTGCCGATTTACTGGCTCTCTGCACCACAGAGTTTAAACGGCATCTGCTCTGTGTGGGATTGCAAAGTGATTCTTATCCATCTCTCCCCCTTATTCAGACAGACTATGATATGGTGGATTATCTGAACGAGCTACGGGAGGGTTGCCTGGAAGCATATACAGGCATCATCCAGGGGCTGAAGGGTGATCAGGAGAACGTGCACCGTAAGTACAGGGGCATAGGCACATTAATATTTATCAGTCCTGCAGACACCTTGTAGAGCATGTGCTGTGTGCTTTTATTGCAGACTCCCTGTCACTTTGTTTGGGTTAATGTATGTAAGGACTTGAATTTAGTCCCACTACAAAATCCGAAGATAGAATTGTCGTTTTTTTTTTTTTTTCAAATGTTATTATTTTTTTCTTTTTTATTCAGTTAAGTTGCTATTTTGTTGTGGCATCCCATTCATTACTGAATGTAATTCTTGACTGAATCTAAGGTTTCTTAAAGTGACAAACTGAACAAAGTTCTGCCCCGGTAAAGCATAATTGCATATAGTAGAGTAAATGCCATGTTAATTGTATCTGCTTTCAAAGTGTAGATGTAAGTAAAGGATGACTCTCCCCTCCTGTAAACAATGGTTGGTTGAGGCTTGCTGCTTATGTCTGAGGATGACAAGTTCATGCACCACACAGAATCACTACTGTGTTGATTATGAATCTCTGAAGATATTTTGCTTTTACTTTTAGATCTTTGTCAACAGGGAGGGGACCCTTTTTATGAAAGTCAGGTTAATGTTCAGTTTTATCTATTTCTAATAGACCAGTTTTGCAAGTGATATCTAGTTCTACATCTCCATGCGTTCTGTTATAGGGGGTATGGTAGTAATTTTAGGAGAGTTCTGTTTGTGCAGCTCCAGTTTCATTCTCTTCTGTCCCTCCCTGCAGCTGATGTAATGCTGGTGCAGCCCCGTGTCGAATTCATTCTGTCATTCATTGATCACATTGCTGGTGATGAGGATCACACAGACAGCGTGGTGGCATGTGGTGCAGGTCTAATTGGGTAAGTATCTTATCACTGACTTTTTGGTAACCATGCAGGTATAGAAAGACACTGTTGTGATTTTGGGGATGTGGCTTTAGTAGCGATTTGATTTTTGATGCACCTTATGCTCCATTTGGCAATCTGAAGCACGCCAATATGTAACAAGCAGAAGTGCAAGATGCAGAGCAGTTATATTCTAGATTAAACACCAAGAAATGTTTAATTTCTAACACTTATTTTTAATGTTACAATTCATGACATGGTGCCCTTTTTGTCTTTGAAGAATATAAACCTTATGACGAATACTACATTTTTCTGTTTGTTCTAATTTCCATGATATTGCTGAACATTTGTTTGTTTTACTTTCTCCAATAGAGACCTGTGTACAGCATTTGGTAAAGACGTTCTGAAGCTGGTGGAGACTCGGCCAATGATTCATGAACTATTAACAGAGGGCAGGAGATCAAAGACGAACAAGACAAAAACCCTGGCTACTTGGGCTACCAAGGAACTGAGGAAGCTGAAAAACCAAGCCTGGTAAGGAGGTTGCTTATGTTTGTAAAGTGACTGAATTCTCTGTGTAATCTCCACCCCTGATTGGTTTCTCCTGCCTTCTTTCCTTAGACCTCACCAGCAGGGTGATGCCTGACATCCCACTGGAAATCTCCAACCTTTTTGAAAACAAAAAAATTATATCCCGGAAGTGAGGAGTATGCGCGGATACTGAGTGTTTGGGAATGAGAGGGTGAGTGAGTGAGGCTTCAAACATACCGCATGGATAATGCCACCACAGCAGTGCTGTGAGAAGAGCAGACTTCCTGGGAGATACGGGGATCGCTATACCATCGTGTACAACCCCTGAGGAGCAAGGGCAGAGGGCCTCCACTCATTAGGCGTCTGCTTTCACTGCCTTGTGGCCAGGGCAGAGCAGGAGTGACTGTAACTGTTTCAAATTTGTCAACATCTGGCCTTTTTTTTTTTTCTGTTTTTTTTAATTTTTAAACTTTTTTTTTTTCTTAACCTCCCCCCTGCTGAAGAACGCGGCCCTCCCCTCATCATTTGACATACAGCGTGTCAGAGCAGGGGGAGGCCGAGCGGAAGGATTCTCAGAGTGAGTGTGTGTGAGTGAGGAGGTACAACAGTGTCCACAGTCTGAGCTTCATTTGCAGTTTTTTTTTGTTTTTTTTTCCTGATACCCAAGTGGAGACATTCAGTGTTCTATATGCTTCTGGATTCGTCTAGAGGAATAAACAGTTGTCATCAGATGCACAGCGCAAGGATTCTAGATAACAAAATAAGGTCCGTTTCTTTCTCTAGGTTCTTTAACTTTTTTTAACAGTTTCCCTTCCAGAGGTTTTGCTGCACATAACAAGAGGTTGAGTTAGCGGTGTCTCTGAAAGGGAAGCAGTTAAGGGAATCATTGGCTTGGATGTCCTATAGTAAGCAAGATTCCTGTGGTGTTCAACTTTTTTTGTTGATTAATCTGTGAATGGGTACGGGGGAGCACAAGGGGTATTATGAAAGTTCAACTGTGAGAGCAGGAATATGACTTAACATCAGCCTGGCGAGACCCCCCCTCCCAAATCACTCCTCTTCTAGAAATAACATGCATTACGTTTTTGAAGGGTGCATGGGGAGGGGTCTAACAGCCTCCCATTGCCCACCTTTTTAGTCTTTGAGGATTAGCAGCCCTATAAGACAAACGTGCCAAAGAATCAAATCCGTACAGAGATCTGGGAATGTGAATATTAACCCTTTCTGGGTTGAAGGGGGCTGTAGCACATTGCCTTGCTCTATATATATAATGTAGTGCTTTGCAGTGTGCACCAAAACCCTTCGTGGTATATGGTTAAACAAACATTACAGATTAAACAAAACTAGATGCTTATGCCATCATGGGCTGCGCTGACTTTTACTTCACTGACTCTAATGTGATATTCGATCTCCTACTGCACTTAAACAATTAAAAAAAAAAAATGAAAATTGAAAAAAATAGTTTAAAGGAAAATTAAAAAAGAAAATGAAATTTCTATAAGTATATTCTAGATACTGACTGGACGTATGTTGGACCATGGCACTTGTACAAGGTTCTATTTTTTCACTGCAGTTGAAGATTAATAAAATGGTGTCAAACATCCCCCTGCCCTCCATTTTGTGTTCTTGGTGTGATTACAGAGTTTTTTTTAATTTTGGTAAGCCATCTTCCAACATCCTCCTTTCTTTCTTTTTTCCCCCAGAGTGATGGTTTTACTTTGCTCAGAATCGCTTACAACACAGCACAAACAAGAATATTCTAGAGTTTTGGCATGAAACCATTTTTATTACATTAGTTTTCTAGTTTCACTCTTATTATGGGCAATAGAAGACATAGACATGCATGTTAATGCATCTACTCTGTTAATGGTGAATAGGAGCATTACCAACAACCCATAAGAGCTTGTGTTGTGTCCAAAGGTTTGTTCTGCCTAAACAGACGATGCTCTTATGTGTCAAGATATTGATGTAAAAGTTATAACATTATAAGCTCTTTACTACGGTTAGACAATGGTGCAGTCACTACATATCTGAGGCACTAAACTAATTCAGCTCTTCAAAAGTGTAAGTTGCATAATAAAGCCCCAGTCTTATCATATAAATGTTATATTCATGTCTTTGCCTCTAGGAGAGTAATGTTGGGCTGTCTACCTCCTTCCAACACTTAGGTGCGTGGAAAGCAAGCTTTGATTCTCCATATTGAATCCTTTCACTCAAACTGCACACTTGGTAGCTAAGCGTGCGTGGGAAGCAAGCTTTGATTCTCCATATTGAATCCTTTCACTCAAACGGCACACTTGGTAGCTAAGCTTCATATTGTGGTTCTGGTCCAATACTAGAAGTTACACCACTCGATCATGTGTACCAATATGATGCTGCTGTCCATGTAGTTTGCTTTAAGGGATGCAGTGTTGATCTGATGGAAGATGAAGACTTGCTTATGTGGCATCTCCTAGAGCAGAGTTAAAGAAAATTAAGCAAAAATAAATAAATCAATGTATGATTTGGCTACAGGGACTTTATCAATTGGGTACTAATTTTCAATCCTTGAGGCTCTAATCTGATTTGGCCAAAATGAGCAGTCAGGGGCACAAATGACCATAATCAATATTTAACTTCTACATGTGTGTTTTCCAGGTGTTTCACTTGTGTAGCTCCCACTTTAATTCTTATAGCAAAAGCTTACAAAGTGGTTAAGAGGAGTGGTGCCCATATTTCAATGTGCCCTCTGCTTCTGGGGCATTTCTCATGTATGTGTCTGAGCTCCGGTAATGAAGATGGGTGGTCACGCTGGTATAAATGTTTCCTGTGCAGGGAGGTCTAATATAGTCTGTAAAGTTACATGTTCTTGACAAGGGCTTCCCTGACACTCCTATCAGCACTGCAGGCTTTTGTTTTCTTGGGCCATGGATGGGGTTGAGACTATGGAAGGACTGTAGCTCCACCTTTCTCTGTGCTTCTGCCTGAGATTAGCCATGAATAGACAAGGAGAATAAACTGTGACCTTGTGTTGGAAATGAAAAATGGTGTGTTTGTGCATCTCTGCCCCTGTCCTGTGTACTCTCAACTACAACTAAATGTAGCTTTGTTCAGTCTTCTGGGACAGAGATAAGTGCTGCTAATTATTCTCTGCCATCTGTGCCTCCTTTGCTGTTTTACAGAACCTTATCTTCTGTGACCAGAACCTGTGTACAAGTCAGCAATGGTTAACTAGCTGCAAGGTAACCGATTTATAAAGTAGATATGATGTGGATGGAAACCAAAGGAGGTGTTTGAGTATACTCTGCTCCTCAAAGGGAATTTTATCTTGTGAGCAATTATTTCCCAGGTATACGCTTATATTTCCCATTATGATTTTTTTATTTTACTTGGGGGGAGAGAATGGTCCTGCAAAGTTAAAACGAGGTTAATGAGCAACCACTAATTTATGAAGATGTAATTGCCATTCATTACACAAACAGAAGATTCAGATCCAGATGGAGGATTTCAAAGGCTGACACACAATGTACAAAGTGCAATGTAAATGTACTTAAAGAAAAAACATTAAAAAAATAACCTTTTAATAAGATACATGTGTAGTATTATATCATATTTTATAGTTTGTGTTCTTTGATGGAATATCTCGTCTTTTCAGCACATTTGCCGCCCTCTTTATGACTTTTTTACACATGTAGTATAATATTTCTAGTCTTGGTGACAGTACATGAATATGTTCTGTGTTACTTTTGCCGACATTACAGTATACTAGAGAAAGTAATTAGTTTCTACATATGTTCTGCCTAGCGGGCATTAGGAATACACAGCATTATCCAGATGTAGTAGCGCTTATCTGTAGGCGAGGGCATAGAGAATTATATCAGAGTAAGCAGTAACATTTTAAGTGATAAGATTTACCCTGGATGTCAATTGGGAATTAACTTTTTTTTTTAGCATAGAGTTTACAATGTAGCAGTAAAGTTTACCAACACACTACCCTCTTTAACATTTGAATAGGTTTTCTCTATGATTCTTAACTGTTAAGACCATGCCTTCAAGGCTGTGTACATGATGGCTTGTTACATCACGCTACTGGCCATATTTCTCATTATGTACCCAAAACCCATACCAGATTCTGAAAAGTAGTGATTGGGCTCCCTAGTTGTACTATGCTGTCTAATGGGAGACCATGTGCTGCTATGGTCTTCTTTTTTGCTTTACTCTAAAAACTTCCTCAAACTTTGTCATTAGGCCAGCTCTGGGTAGTGTTAGTCTCCTTGGGGAAGGGCTGAGCCACACAAATCTGGTCAATATTCTCTTTTAGTTGACCGTTTTTTAACTCTGTGGGCAAACTTAGAGCCTCAAACCTTGCAGGTTTCAAAGCTTCACCTAAACACATAGTTACATAATTGAGGTTGAAAAAATACTTCAAGTTCAACCTTTTAAGATCTCTGTTCTTCCATATGGGGATTCGTTATTTAATTCAATCCAGAGGAAGGCAAACTGAGAAAAAGAAGGAAAAAAAAAAGTGAAACTTAGACAGTCATCTCAAAAGGGAAAAAAATGAATTCCTGTCCGACCTCTGCTATTGGCGATTAAAAATATATCCAATCCCCTTTTTAAAGTTATTTATCGAATCCGCTGTCACCACCTCCTTTGGAAGAGAATTCCACAGATTAACCACCCTTACTGTGAAGAACCCTTTACTTCTAACCTCCAAAGGATGTCCTCTTGTCAGTTGAAGACTTCTTGGCACAAAAACTTCCCTTCACCAATCTTTATACTGACCCTGGATGTACTTTTCTAGGGTAATCATATCCTCTCATAGATTAATATTTTCTATAGAAAATAATAATTTGGTTAGTCTTTCTTCATAATTTAGCCCCTCCATTAAGGGGTATTAGTTTTGTTAACCTTCTCTGTACCTTCTCTCCAGCTCTAAAATGTTCTTTTTATGAAATTAAATTATACTCCATATTCCTAATGAGGTTCCTGATTAATTGGAGTGCTCTGATCAGATACATGTATGTGTTAAGGCTTTTCTCTTGTATTACCTCTTTAAAATGAGCAATGTGCGCTGCTAATATAAATGTAAACCATAAATTCAACACTCTGAACTTGGAACTCTGCTTTCACTGTTTTTTTTTTTTTTTTTTTACCCAAATCACTAAAATTATTTGAAAATGTCCACTTCCACTCTTGACCGCTAGACAAGTTCCATAAGTCTTGCATAGATAATATTCTTTAAGAGCACGTTTTTCATATGAAACAAACTGGTTGATCTTGCTCTCTACGATACTATCCACCCCCCGGAAACTTCCAGAACACTGGGTTATTTTAGTGAGAAACCTTGCCCCCAGCTCCTGAGTTAGATTGCCCTTGTTCTGTTATTGGTCAAGGTATCTCTTCAACTTGAAGATGTTACAGGAATTGGGAAGAGGTCTCATCTAGCTAGTATTTAACAATGATTCAATACTCCTGTAGGCACTTGAGCTGTTTTTCTTGCTTGTGAACGTCTTGAGTTTCTCAGATGTTTTACTTGACCACATAGAGAGATCGTTGGCATCTGTTACCAACCTATACATTTTTCCTAACCTCAATAAAATATACAAGAATAATTTTGCAGGGTAAAGAATTCTCTTGAAGAATTGGGGGTCTTAAAGATGCCTTTCATTCTAAAGTGAGCATAATAAAAGACAAATAAGTGAGAAGAAACTAAATAAAATACCTTGTGATGAAGGATAAAGTAGAGCATGCAAAAGCTATGGTAAACTGCAGTCTCTGTTCCTGGCGAATAGATGGGGGAGAAGTGGAGGCAGTGACAGATTTTATTTTCTTGAGTTACTAAATATCTGCAGATGGTGACTGCAATCATGAACTTAAAAAAAGATTTGCTTCTGAGGAATAAGTAACACATGGATGTAGGAGCTGGACCATAAAGAAGTTTGAGCACTGGAGAAGTAAGGGAAGAGAGCCTTTAAGGTTATTGAATAAGGTTAAATTTATGTTCAGATGAAATAGCAAATTATTCCCTGTTCTAAGAAGATGGATCCACCTCAACATCAATAGAAAAACTGTATTGCAAAGTTGTATAACCTTGTATTTTGTGTGCTAATTGTGCGCTTCATACAGAAAAAAATGATTCAAATGGTTAATTGATGTGGGGTTACCCTCTATCGGCAGTGCCGGCTCTACCTTTTCGGGTCCCCTAGGCAGTGAAGTGGAGGAGCTCCTGAGAGTGATTACACAAGGTACGCACAAAGCAATTTTTGCCTTTTCTATGCATGTAAGTTCCTTTTCTTGTAACTCTCTTGCTCTAGGTGGTTACCCCTAGTAGCCAGTCTATAAATTGCAACATTTCATTTTTATTTTCTTTTTAAGCCATGGATCATTTAAAAAAAAAAAAAAAGTGGTACCCCACATAGGGAAGCGCACGTAGGCGGCTGCTATTTGGCCTAGTGGGTAATCAGGCCATGCCGATCGGCCAATGAGCACATAGCATATCTATAATCCATGCACAATACTTAAACAAGTGTTAAATTAAAACTTAAAATTATGTGATTAAATGAACCAATCTGAAAGGTAAGGGACATTATCTATTGTTCTTATTATCTCTCATTCATATATCCCGTAGTGCTGGGGTACAGTAATACATGGGTATGACAATACATAATTCAACAGACTGATATAAAAGGAGTTGATGACCCTGAACTTAGCTACCAATCCTATACAAAGTGCATTGCAAGA
Source organism: Discoglossus pictus (assembly GCA_027410445.1). Lineage (NCBI taxonomy): Eukaryota > Metazoa > Chordata > Amphibia > Anura > Alytidae > Discoglossus > Discoglossus pictus. The sequence goes on from CM050174.1 coordinate 58,115,454, forward strand.
CTGAGGTTCACAAGTTTACAGACTAAAGTATTAATGAAACAAAAAGGTGAAATAATAAAAATGGAGAAACAAGTGCTTGGCAGGTAATTGAAAAGAGTAAAGGGTTAATTAGTGATTGAGTCTGTGGGTATAGCAACTATGAGAGATGGAGGTGAACAGAAACCTGTAGGTGGGTGTAGACAATGTACGCAAGATGAGCTCAGAGGCAGAAGAGAAGATGATGGTGTGTGATACCGAGGTGCATTGTGTCACGTTGTCAATTGATGCGTGTTTTGGGGCACAGTGTCGCTGGCTGAGCCCCTGTAATAGCCGCTTCCTCAGTCCTGATGGTGAATCAACAAATAAAATTGTTATGTATCGATTCACTGTATTGCACTTCCGACACTATCAGACTCACTGCCTAAATGTTTTTCTGCAACCTTTTGGGACCAAGGCAGAAAAAAACAATCCCACACTATCATTTAAGAGTGACAGTGCATTGTGTTCTCATTTGCATGTCCCCACCCTATTTCCCAGAGTGCATTGCAATGACTATTTCGGAGAATCCTGAGCAGAAAATATATTTTTAGACATTCAAATGGGATATCAAATGTACTATTAATTTTCTATACTATATATATATATATATATATATATATAATCACATATATAGTTGTGAGCGTACGAGTTGTTGCTAACGCTGCGTGCTCGCGAAGCGTAGCGAGGGCCGCGGCTCGCGTAGCGAGGGCACTGGGCCAGGGTCTCAGTTGCTGGCATGGAGCGCCGAAGGCGCTCCTTGCCAGCAACTGAGGACCCTCGCAAAGCGAGGGCTGCAGTTGCTGGCATGGAGCGCTGAAGGCGCTCCATGCCAGCAACTGCGACCCTCGCAAAATTCATGGCGCAAACCGAACTCCACGACAAACACATTACGACACACGTTAACACCACGACACACACATTACGACACTCGCAAACAACATATGACACACGTTAACACCACGACACACACATTACGACACTCGCAAACAACATACGACACACGTTCACACACATTACAGCCTCGCAACACTCGGACGCTACTCGCAAACATTACAACATTAAAAACACAATACATACACACACCACATACATACAAAACTTACCTACAGCAAGAGGGAGCATCCAGGACCTCAAAAATGCAACTTACACCTTCATTTCACTCCAAATAAAAGAGTTTACACACGAAAATATTTGCTAAGCGAGAGAAACAATGGCCGCCGAACAAAACGAAAACGAGGCTACACACGCAAACACCATACGAGACACGTTACGACACATTACGACCTCGCAAACATCGGACGCAACACGCCGACATACAAACATTTAAAACACAATAAATACACACAACACACACATAAAAAGCTTCCCTACAGCAAGAGGAACCATCCAGAACCTCAAAAAAACAAGTTACACCTTCATTTAAATACAAATAAAACACTTTACACACTAAGAAAATCGCTAAGCGAGAGAAAAAATGGCCGATGGACAAAACGAAAACGAGGCTACACCACTCTCCACACGTAAAACACCACACCACACTCGCAAAACACCACACGGAAATCGAAAACCACTAGGAGCCACCAACGGACAATCCGCTAAGACGCACAACACAGATAAACCGCCATTTTACGCAAATGCGGAAGTACACCACTACGCTAACTGTTTAGCCTCGCGCACGCACACTATTACACTGCACACATTCACCATGCTTACACAGCAGCTCCACAACACTAATGCTGCAGCAACATCAAACAAGGTTCACAGCTCTTCAACACAATGCTTCAAAATAGGTAAACTATATTCATTTATTAATTGATTATATCTTTACTATTACACACAAAACAACATTAGCTCACTTATAATAACATTGCCGTCATTTTTTGACGGGCAAGTCGCTAGTATATATATATATATATATATATATATAATCTGTCAGACATAACTAATTGCTGAGCAGGCTCTGGTTACTGTCGTATATAGGAATCGTACAAACCCCACAGCTGAATCATACAAAGCTCAAAAGAGCAGGTTAGCTCCCAGACAACAGATTGTTTTGCTGAGAGTAATTTTCAATTTACTTTGGGAAAGGTTCAAAAGAACAAGTCTGCAGCAAATGCTAAATTCAATAACCTCCAAGGATTGTACGAGACTAATCTGTTCTATGGTTTCCAAGACACGTGTCCCTGCAATGCAATACACGAAGACTGCAAAATCACTTCTTACTGTTGTCAGAAAAGCTGGTTTTCAAAATGAACCATCGGGCTGCAATCTGTGTCCTAACTAGCGCCGAAGTCATTTTTACTGAACCATCTGTGCACAGGTTGAAATATCTGCACTCCACTTTTGGGATTACTATTGGATATACGGACAAATCTAGAAGGAAGATCATTCCCAATCTATGCCAGTGCACAGACCCTGTGAGCTACCAAATAGAAAAATAGAACGTGCTCTTGTTTGAGACTTTGCATGTTGTGTGTGTGTGTGTATATAATGAGAACCAAAAAGATCAGTGGAAGCATTGGAGGGTACTGTTAGAATAATATAGAATATTTACAATGAGCCTCATTCAACTGAGGCAGATCCGGGCTTCGGAAATGGAGGCTGTAACCTTTTTTGCTATTCAATTGGCGACTTTTTGCGGGCTGTGATTCATTGCGATGGCTAACATCGCAAGTTAATGCCCCTCCAAGCCTTTGATCTTTCACGGCCGCAAGACTTACGATTGCTAATATCGCAAATCGATATTCAATTGCTCCGAGTCCGAAGAAGGAAATTCAAGAATACCCAGGATCTGCATAAAGCTAGCATGAGTTTAATTCACCTGTGATTTGCCTTTGTAGATTTTTTTGGTGTGCCAGGCTTAGAATCATCCGTGCAATAATTAGCATGATTCATCCAGCTCTGCAGATGAGGTGATGTTCTGCTTTGCTGTGCATTTAGTAGAAGTTGATACTCAGATACTCTACAGATACTTAGATTTGTAGCAAGGGAAGGAGTTACTGTGATGCCCTGCAGAACTATTACTAATAAGTTTGATGGTGCTTTGATAGGTGCAGTCTCATACATAGTTACATAGTAATTGAGGTAGAAAAAAGTATTTTAGCCCATCAAATTCAACCTTTTAAGATCTCTGATCTGCAATATGAGGATTAATTGTAAATTGATCCAGAGGAAGGGAAACAAAAAAAAAACTGAAAAGTTGCCGCTTGTGTCAAAAGGGAAATAAATTAATTCCTGCCTGACCCCAGATACTGGTGATCAGATTCCTCCCTGGATCAATACTGCCTCTCAAAATAACCAGGATAACCCTGATATAAGACTATATCTAATCCCTTTTTAAAGTTATCTATTGAATCCGCTGTCACCACCTCCCTTGGTAGAGAATTGCACAGATTAACCCCCCTTACTGTAAAGAACCCTTTTCTTTAAGGTGAAATCTTTTTACTTCTAACCTCAAAGGATGTCCTCTTGTCAGTTGAAAACATTTTGGCACAAAAAGCTCACTTGACAAATCTTTATACTGGCCCTGGATGTATTTATATAGGGTAATCATATCCCCTCTTAGATGCCTTTTTTCTAGAGAAAATAAGTTTAATTTGGTTAGTCTTTCTTCATAACTGAGCCCCTCCATTCCCCTTATTAGTTTTGTTGACCTTCTCTGTACCTTTTCCAGCTCTAAAATGACCTTTTTATGAAGTGGTGCTAAAAATTGTACTCCATATTCCAAATGAGGGCGTACTAGAGATTTGTATAGTGGCAGAATTATATTATCTTCCCTTGCTTCTATACCCTTCTTAATACATGCTAATATTTTATTTGCCTTTGCAGCTGCTGCTTGGCATTGTGCACTGTTACCTATGTGGTTGTCCACAAGCATTACCAAATCCCTTTCAATATCTGACACCCCTAGATTTACTCCATTAAAATTATAAATTGCATGGCTAATTTTCCTTCCTAGATGCATAACTTTACATTTATTCATATTAAATCTCATCTGCCATTTAGTCACTCATTTCTCTAATTTATGCAAATGCCTTTGGAGGGAAAGTAAATCATTTTCTTATTTAATTACCTTGCACATTTTCGTGTCATCAGCAAAAATGGAGACAATACTTTCCAGTCCTACTTCTAAGTCGTTAATAAGAATGTTAAAAAAGGAGAGGACCTAATACTGAACCCTGAGGAACCCCACTTACCACATTAGTCCAATCGGAGTATGTTCCATTTACCACAACGCTTTGCTTCCTGTGTTTTAGCCAACTCTCAATCCATGTGCCCATATTTACTGCAATTCCTGTATCTCTTAGTTTGCTCAATAGTCTTCCATGTGGTACTGTATCAAAAGCCTTTGCAAAATCCAAAAAGACTACATCCACTGAGTTGCCTTGATCCAGGTTCCTACTAACTTGCTCACCGAAACAAATTAGATTTGTTTGACACGACCTATCCCTCATAAATCCATGTTGACTCCTACTTATAATCCTGTTCGAATAGACATATTCTTGTATATTATCCCTTATTAACCCTTCTAAAAGCTTCCACACTACAGAAGTGAGGCTCACTAGTCTATAATTCCCTGCATTTGTTCTTGCCCCCTTCTTAAATATAGGTATCACATCAGCTTTTCTCCAGTAATCTGGTAGTGACCCAGTGTTGAGTGAATCCTGAAAAATTAGATATAATGGTTTGGCTATTACAGAACCCAGTTTCCCCGGGGCTTCATTAACATTTATTTTTTCCAACCTCTGCGTTAACCAATTATTTGGCAAAGGTAGTGTAGCCCCATTTTGTTGCAGTGTCCCAACCACTGGTACCTCCCTTGTGTATACCGAAGAAAAGAACCTATTTAGCTCATTTGCCTTTTCCTGGTCACTAATTATCAGACAGCCTGTGTCACATTGTAATGTTCCTATAGCTTCCTTCCTCCCCTGATAAGTTTCACTTTTGTTGTTGTTCTGTTTGCTTCCTCTGGATTCATTTAATTAACAACTAATCCACATATTGCAGATCAGAGGAGATCTTTAAAGGTTGAACTTGATGGACTGAAAGTCTGTTTTCAACCTCAATTACTATGTAACTGTTTATAATATTAAAATAATCTACTAAGTATTTATTTGCACATCTAAGCATCATTTCATTACACAAGTGCTTAAAAGCTCTGTGTTACTCCACGCAATCTTCCAAATATTCCTTACAAAGGTCTGCTCCCTGTGTTTTTATAGTGGTACTAAATGTCCTAGAAAAATCACAGACTGTTTCTCAACAGCAGGTTGAAATGCTGCTTAAAGACAGTCTGTTATTTGATAGTACTATAGAGACACTGTGTGCATGAGCTATAGGGGGCATCTGTGTGCAGGGACTATTTCAGTGAGTAAGCACTTGTTTATAACATGTTTACACATTCAAATAAATACTGAATAGATTATATTAATGTTAAAAACAACAGTGTTTTTGAGTCAGAATAAGAAGACGTGGGAGATATTTGTGAATGCTCCAAATCAGATTCTTCCTCATAATTAAAGGAATAAGGAGATGCTTTAGCACCATGGCAATATGTACCATCTTCCTAAATGGGTCCTGGGGACTCTATATTTAAAAGAAGAATGATCAGTACAGAGTGTAATGGACAGGATGGTGCAGATGTGCTCTAGAGTGGTCTAAATCAGGATGTATTTTTTCTAGATGAAGTGTTAAATCAATCTTAAAAATAATAATATTCTTTTCTTAAGCCCTTTTCACTATGTACCCTTCCTCTAGGTGCTACTGAATGTCATAGCTCTGGAATATTTGTAGGTGTATCCACAAAAAATAGGGATTCAGGACCTCCACTTTGTTTTCATAAGGACATTAACATCTGGGTGACTTTAGTAAAAAACAAAATACTCCTGCTTTAGAGGATGGTACTTCAGGAATTCCTTGGGCAGGAACCTAGAATGTTTCTTGAAGTGTCTCTAGTTCTATATTGGTCTCTGTCCATAATTTCTCATTCTTCCCAGGAAGAGAGAGCTGATTCTTATGTCAGGGGCCACTCTTGTCTGTATGATACATATTTAGATGTTGTCAAATTGGATGCTCGAGGATAAGCCTTATCAGTGGTACCCAGACAAGTACGTTGACTTAAGTTGTGGGCGGCGCCTGACGCTTTTTATAACAACTATTTACTAGCATTACCTTTTGCAGAAGTAGATTTTTATGGCCCCAAATTAGAATGACTCATTGCCAAAATCACAGGGTTACAATGTATTTTCTGTTCCAATAAAAGAAGACAAAGTTTCCTTATTTTTTGCTTTTTATTATTTTTTGGCAAAAGGAAGTGTTTTTTGTCCAATTTAAAAGCCTTGAATTAGTTTCTCTATTTGCCCGGTTTCAAAGTGCAATCACTTTGATCAGTTTCTCAAGCACTAGAGCCAGCAGCATTAAGGACCTCATTAAACCTACCTGCAGATATCGATTCATCAGGATCATTGCAGATACCATATTGCTTTAATAGCCTATGCCCAGCAAACAAACATAGGACCGTTACTTGTAAATGCTATACAGTGGTCCTTTAAAAGGAAAAATAAATTATCCACAATAGTGGGGCATCTGAATTTTGATGGTACTTACATTTGTTGGGGCATAGAAATGATAATAAAATTTACAAAGAAATCCCCTTTTTCTGACTTCTGGTGGTGCAATATCCTCTCAGAGGTATATGAGACGAGAAAAAGAGGACTACATTTGAACTCTGTCTTCAAAAGGAAGATAAATGTACATCTCTAAATGTTATAGTCTGCTAAGAACTACATTTGAAACAGGTAAAACATCTTGAAAGAAGGAATGGGAAAAGTAATTAAGACAAGAAAGGAAGTACTACATTGGTATAAGGCTTCTTCCTTCCTAACTTGTTCTATGAAACACAGTCATTTTAGAGATATTTATTTTCTTCTGATTCAGGGATGTTATTTAGTTCCTAGTATAATACATTTTTTTCCTGATAAATATTCAAATAAAGCCTGTAGAGGATGTGATAGTAGAGGATCCCTTACTCGTATCTGGTGGTCCTTGTGCATAAATCAAATATTACCATTATGATGTCCCAAGAATTGATATTGTTCCACATTTTCTTAATGAATGTAAGACACTCAACCAAATGTTTAGTTGGCCACAAAGTGGTTGATTACAACAAAATGTAAACAAAACTTTCTACCTTCTTGGAATGAAGTAGTATAAATTGTTAATAGAAATAGATTGATAGAAAGAGAATTCCCAAAACTCTGAAAAATAAAAGCTCCATAAAATGGAATTTGTGGGACCGATTTGTAGAATAAAAAAAAAAGAAAATGGCCCTTTTGCCTCGCTTAGATGTCTCAGAATATTTGTGACGAAATATGATTACCAGTTCCCCGCCCACAATCACTACGGGCCAGCCGCAAAAGCGGCCTTAGAACTCCATTGGTTTTTGCACAGCTAGAACATTATGAGCTCTAAATAATTAAAGTTACACAAAATCAATATTCTATTAGACCCGTAGCGCTAGCTCGCAAATAAAGTCTAACCAGCAACTGAAAAAAGTATCATGTTTCTGTCAAAAATATTACGAGTACTAAATAGGACTCAAAATGGCTTTTTCAAACATTTAACAGCAATTAAACAAACCATACTGTACTTTAAAAGCATGGGAAGGCATAGAAATACATTAGAATTAATTGCAGTACAGTCTCAATCCTTGACAGCATCCTCTAGAAGCGTCTGCAGTCTATTTGTGTGTAGAGCACGTGGACTAAATGGATGACCAGCATGATGGTCAGTAGAGAACTTCATCTGTATTCTTGTACCATGGTTTGCAGATCAACTGTACTAATAAATAGCTGAAGTTTTTTACTTACCAGAGTTTGCTTTTAACATAGTGAAACAGACTTTTCAAGCTATTTCTTTGTTTCACATACATTAAATAGGGGACATAATTAATTTTATCAAGGTTAAGTGTAATGGCCATCATAAAGCTTGGAAGCAGGCTAGCCTATGATATTATTAAACCCGCCCTGTGATATCATTTGCCCTGCCCTCAGTGCCTATAGAGGTAACAGCTCTATTGTAGCATGCTTGCAGCTTTCCCATTGCCTCGCCCAATGGCTTTGAATGAACCTTTCATAGTCTCATCCACCTTACAGAGCATGCTCAGCCTGAACCAGAACCTAGAGCGAGCTAGAGAGAGCTCGCCTGATAAGGCACTTCCCTTTGGATGTGGAGAAAAGTAGCTCAGCTTGGGGAAAAATTGACACATAAAAAAAAGCAATTTTCTTTTTATTTATTTTAAATTGCATACTGTTTTTGATAATCTCTGGCCAACAAACAAACATATCATCTTCACTTTTAAATGCACTACAGTGGTCCTTTAATTCTAAATTACCTCCATTTAATTTGCTAGTACTCGGTGTACTGCTTCAGCTGATCCCTGCTGGCAAAACCTTTTTATAAACAACAACGTTTCCGAGATCAATAATCTGAAATCCTGTCTCTCCTTCAAATTGTACATAACAACACTCTGATAACCAGCTGAAATGTATTGAAAAATATATACCAAAAACAGAGGAAGCATTTCTTAAAGGTCAACTATAGCCATATATTCAAAATATATTATTTTGAAGAACTATACTAGTAAATAGGCAAATATCTCTAGAATGTGAAAAATACGAATTTATAAAGAACTTTTCTCCTAGTTGGACTTAAAGCGATTTACAGTTCTTCCCCACATATATAGGCCCCTAGCCTAATCCCCTATATCGCAGATTACAACATGTTTAAGAACAAAGTAAAACAACCTAGCTATGTTAATCATCCATCCCGGAAATATTGTGAGAGAACCACTACGAGTGACTTTTACATTGATTTTTGTACTACCAAAAGATTACGAGTTACTGTGTTAGACTTTTACACCGTATGCTAATCAGACTTTACGTATCACTTGCAAAATAGTGCAGTGTCTTAACTAAAAAATATTACTTGTACTCACAAATGTTTTTAAAACCATTGCTAAGTGCTAAAGCAGCAGTCATAGCACAAAAAAAAACTATAGAAAATGACGAATATTCATCATTATTTGATACGTAACAATCCACTATCCACTTTTTTATTATGCAATTATATGAAATCCAGGGTAACACACAACCCAGTACTCAAGGGGTTAATACACGTTGGGAAACCACATGGACTAGGTACAAATGCTTTACACAAAGCAAACACAATTATATATATTATATCTAACATATAAATACAATTGTCACGTATATTTAAATAAACTAGTAACTTGCCTGTCATAAATTAAGGTATTGTCTGTTCTATCTCTCTCAGTGCTGTCTCTCTCTCTGTGAGCCATCTGTCTCTCTTTCTCTGCATCTTCTCTTTGTGTGTGAGCTTTATCTCTGTGTGCCCTCTCTCTGTGTGCGTCCTCTCTTCGTGTGTGTCCTCTCTTCCCCTCTCTCTGTCTGTTTTCTCCCTCCCTCTCTAAAGCGTGGCTCCTTCTCTTTTTGTTTGCTCTCTCCCTCCATCCCTGTAGCGTGGCTCCTCTGCCTGCTCTCTCCCTCCCTAAAGCGCGGCTCCCTCTCTCTCTGCTCTCTCCCTCCCTGTAGCGCTGCTCCCTCTCTTTCTACCTGCACTCTCCCTCTCTCCCTAAAGCAAGACTCCCTCTCTCTCTGCCTGCTCCCTCCCTCCCTAAAGTGCGGCTCCCTCTGTCTCTGCCTGCTCTCTCCTCCCCTCCCTCCCTAAAGCGCGGCTCCCTCCCTCTCCCTCCCTAAAGCGTGGCTCCCTCTCTCTGCTCTACTCCACTAGATTAGAAGGGCGGCCATATTATATTGGTAAACAGCAACATTTTAAACTTCTTTTTGAAGATGAGCAATGATAAAGACTCTAGAGCTTTTATGGGGAGAGAGTTCCACAGAACTGGAGCATCACAACCAAAGGCTCCAGCACCAAATGATGCTGAGTGAACTCTTGGTACATTTAGCTATGATGCACTTGCTGCTGGAAGACCATGGGGAGGGGTATAGGGAAATAAGAGTCATTTCAGGTAACTGGTGCCAATTATTTAGAGATTGGATGGTCAGCAAGTCAACCTTGAAAAAATGTTTGCCTTTTGACAGTGCAGAGTGAAGAATGGGTGTTATGTGACTGGAGCAGGTCTTGTTAGTAGTCTTGCCACCGCATTGTGCACTATCTGCAAGCAGTGTAATTACTTATCTAGCAGACCTTGGAATACTGGATTGGAGCGGTCAAGCCAAGAAAGGTCACAAAGGCAGGACTAGTGACCCTGTGAGGGAATCAGGTGCTTAATCTTCGCTACATTTCCCAAGTGAACGAAAGAGGTCTTCATTGATGTTTAAGTGTTATTCTACAATCCAGTTCCACATGAATCGTGTATCTGTGATCCTCCATATTCCAAGCCAATCACCAGATCCTGCCTCAGTCTTGATATTACTAGATGGTGGCCTCCTATCGGCCAACTCACGCTCATCCACTCTAGGAGAACCCAAAGACAATCATTGATCGATGAACATGGATTTAATCTATTACTATTTTTGCAATAACGCTAATGTGGAATTTACAATTTTTTCTGAAGATCAACTTTTTGAACTTTAAGGAGAGTTTAAATGCAGAAAGAAAGCTTCTACCTGCACAATGCAAATACGACAAGTACTTGAAAAGTAGCAAACTAAATCAGCTGAGAAAATAAATTGGATTGCATAGAAATGTTAATAGTAGGATGTGTTGACTTTTTTGCTTCCTAAACATGTTTTCCTACTATAAAGTTTCATTAGTATGGAAAAAATGACTACAGTGGTCCTTTATACAAAATACATATCGACAGAAGTTTCTCGGCTTGTGTGTCGTCATCTCTGGGAGACCTGGATGTGTTCTGTGTCATCTCAGATCGAAAACAAAAGTGCAGGTGCCCAAAATGGCTGCCACGAGGCCTTTAAAGATACTGATTTAGACATATGTTGCCATAGCAACGTTCTTTGTATCCAAGGATGCTGTTCTAATTGGTTAGTTTTAGTAGCTTCTTGTTCCCTGGCTGGTCCTCTTCTACTCTCTCCTGTGGAATATTTGCCTATAATCATGCCTCAACTCCTTCCTTATGACTCCGGTAACGGGTCTTACTGCTTCCTGTTTAGCAGAGCGTTCTTAATTGCTCATTGACCATTGCAGAGCGACGGAGCACGGATAATATTGACGCAGAATCTACCTTCTCTAGTCTTAACAAGATCTACCACCCTCCAGCACAGTGCCAGTTCTCCATCTCTGCTGCACTTAAGAATGATCTGCATTATCTATATGCCTCCACCTCTCTCCATGAGCCATCCTAAAAGCTACGCTACTAATAGGAATGTTATTCTTTTGATTCTTACATGCATTTAACTCTTTAAGTGGCAAAATAAAAATCTCAAAACTACATTAGAGCGTCAGATAATTTTTTTCCACTATAATCCATTTTTGTGATTGCTATACAGGGTAACATTATTATGACCCCTGCCTACTTTTGACGTCAGCAGCGCCCAGCCAATTAAGTACGGCACGTGTCATGAGCTGGCTTGGTTGGCATTCTGCAAATATGTCAACCATCGCTGTCATGGGTAAAACATGTGATTTATCCGACTTTGAAAAGGGGATGATCATTGGCTTTCAGGCCAAGGGTTGCAGTATTTCTGAAATAGTGCAATCTGTCAAATGCTGCTGTGGTTAAAGTTTACTGTGACTGGACAAGCAGCACCATTGTGAATAAACGGCATTGAAACGGCATAGCACCACGTGCCATTGACGTCAGAAGACAACGTCTGCTTCGAAGGTGCCAACTGACGTGCTACAGTTGAGCAAATCACTGTCCAAAAGAACGTGCGTCTAAAATGACAGTACAGCCAACCCTGTTGCGTATGTTGCTCTGATGCAAACTGCTGGTCACTGCAACCATGCTGACGAGGGTTCATCATCAGAAATGGCTACAATTTGCATGACAGAACCAAAATTGGACATCTTCTGAATGGCAAAGGGATGCCTTCTCTGATGAGTCACATTTTCTGCTCCATCAACTGGATGGATGTTGGTGTGTCAGACGCGAAACCTCAGAGAACAAACACTCTGTAACTATTGTTGGAAGAACACAAGCTGGTGGCGGCAGCGTTATGGTCTGGGGAATGTTTTCTTGGCAGTGTTTGGGTCCACTCATTTATCTCTCTCAACTGATTGTGTTATCTATTCATCCTTGCATATCACGGACACCCATACATGTCGACTGTCTTCCCTGGAACGGATGGGATCTTCCAGCAGGACAATGTAACATGTCATATGGCCAGAATGGTCTGGGAGTGGTTGGAGGAGCATGACAAAGACTTCCAAGTGCTTCCCTGGCCTTCAAACTCCCCGGACTTGTATCCCATCGAGCCCCTGTAGGACCACCTTGATCACCATATTTGCCATATGGATCCTTCACCACGCGCTCTTTAGCAGCTGTCAGATGCACTGTAGTCTGCATCCACATCCCCTTGCCAACCTTCCGGTATCTTATTGACTCACCATCACACCTTGCTGCTGTCTGTGCTGCATATGGCGGTTATTCAGGATATTAGCTGGTATTCATAATAATGTGACTGGACGTATGTATAAACAATAAAAATAGAGGTGCTCCACCAGAGAACTAACTAACCTTCATAGGTTAGATCTATGGACATGATAACCCACTCCGAGAGAAACCTCTTTTAGCTAACTTCACAGGGAGAAATATCTTGTAGTATATCAGTCTGGTCCCACTCACTAGGGTGGTCCAGACCCAAAATACCCTGATCAGGAGAAACAGCAAACCCTGGGGTTTGCGGTTTCTCCTGTTCATTTCTCCTGTTCAGGGTAGAATTTCCTGGTATTTTGGGTCTGGACTGCTCTATTGGGTGAGACCAGACTGATATACTACAGGAAGCTTAATCCAGTTCCTTAAGACTTACATTTTTATAAAACAAAATTAAACTTCAGCGGCAATACTCCAGAGGTAAGGATGGAAATAAGCAGTCTTCAATAGTAGCATGCCAGAAACAACTGACGTGTTTCATGTTCTTTAAACAACTTATCAAAAACTCATTTTTTTCAAAGTATAAAAAAATATATTAAACTCTTTAATTTATTAACTTTTATATTCAATTCTACTGCTTTGGAATCTACCATTTTGATTTCTGCTAATCATCTTACTAAAGTGGGAGGATGCTTCAAATGCAAGTGATTACCACAATGGTAATGTGGCAGCTAAAACTGGCAGTACTGATCTAATCGAAAGCTGAATCACCTGAGAAAAAAGATGAACCCCATAATAAAAAAAAAACATCTACAAGTTACAAAGCACGGGTGTGCTTTTTTTGGACATTCTGAATTAAATTAGAGCTTTATCAAACTTAGTTATATAAAATACCATGTAGAAAGAACATGACCACAGTGGTGCTTTAATGTTTTGTGGTTTGAGCACTGAGGGTTTCGGTGGCCTACTTACTAAGAACATACATCTAGGACACTCAAATACTTACATGTCGTATACAATATATGTAAAATAAATAATATACAATGTAAATTACAGATTTATATTAATTAACATTAATTATTTAAATCATTTGTCATTTGAATGCATTAAATAATGAATGTAAATGTTTTGAAGAACTAAACAATGTAATTGGTATATAGTAATAATAATAAAGACTTGAATGCAAAAGAAGCCTCAGACCTTTCCCGTTATGTCCCCACTAGCGCAGTGGCATGTATTGGCCAGTAGTTGGTGTGACAAATTTGTTCTTAGGGTGTTTAGGGTTAGGTAGTGGCAGATGATAAGCTTTACAGCGTGCCACTACTTTGCTATGTAAAGCTACCTTAACCCCTAACTCTAACCCGGATCCTAAATGTTAACCCTAACTCTAACCCATAATGCTAACCCTAAACACCAACTCTTACCCTAAACCACAACTCTTACCCTAAACCACAACTCTAACCCTAAACCTAAACCATAACTCTAACCCTAAACATTAACTCTAACCCTAAACCATAACTCTAACCGTAAAACCTAAACCAGAACTTTAAACCTAAACCAGAACTTTAAACCTAAAACAGAACGCTAACCCTAAACACTAACTCTTACCCTAAAACACAACTCTTAACCTAAACCACAACTCTAACCCTAAACCTAAACCATAACTCTAACCCTAAACATTAACTCTAACCCTAAACCATAACTCTAACCGTAAAACCTAAACCAGAACTTTAAACCTAAACCAGAACTTTAAACCTAAAACAGAACGCTAACCCTAAACACTAACTCTAACCCTAAACACTAACTCTAACCCTAAAATAAATCTAACCCTAAATCAGAACTCTAACCCTAAACACTAACTTTAACCATAAACCTAAAACAAAACTCTAAGCCTAAACCATAACTCTAACCTTAAACCATAACTCTCACCCTAAACACTAACTCTAAACAAGAAGTCTAACCCTAAACACTAACTCTAACCCTAAACATGAACGCTACCCTTAAACCTAAAACAAAACTCTAAACCTAAACCATAACTCTAACATTAAGCTTAAACCTAAACCATAACTCTAACCTGAAACACTAACTCTAACACTAAGCCCTAACCAGAACTCTAACCCTAATCACTAACTCTAACCTTAAACCTAAAACAGAACTCTAAACCTAAACCATAACTCTATCCCTAAACACTAACTCTAACCTTAAACCTAAACCATAACTCTAACCCTAAACACTAATGCTAACACTAAGCCTAAACCAGAACTCTAAACCTAAGCACTAAACCTTAACCCTAAGAACAATTGCTTCTACCTGCCCAATGGAAAAGTGGCAGCAATGAGACTAATGCAAAGGTCATTAGTTTACGTAATCTCTTGGGACAACATAAAGCAGCTACCGAGACAAGGAAATGGAGCACTGTAATAAATACGAATTGCATATAAAAGTGTAATATTATCAAGTTCAGTTAATTAAAAGTCAAAACAGATAAAGTGTGAAAGGCTGATTCTGCTCAGTTTTCTGCACTGGGACTCACCATTTTTTCTCCTGGTCTGCTTGTACCTGCCGGTCTAAGCTTCAATGCACACGTTTTCAGCTGCTTCAATTGCAATGTGGAAATCCATGTGCGCTAGAGCTTTCAGTACGACTAATGAAATGCAACCAGACTACAATGCCCCAAAACAATGCAATGGCTGCCTACACTACAGAATATTTGTGTATAAAAAAATAATAAATTAAATGTCATATTATATATTGTTTTTTTTAGCAATAATATAAAAGCAGTCGTATCATAATACAACTCTTCACACACAAACACAATCTTTGTATTTTCAGTCACTCTGCCAGAAAAGGGAAAGATTTACAATTAACTAAAGGTATATATAAGTTTTCGGGATTTCAAATGTTTCCTAAAAAACAGCCACTGATTAGTAGAAAAATATGTATTATAATTAAAAGTTGAATGTACTTCCATATTTATATGCTGGATACTGCTATCTGGATTTGCATACCCCTAGGAAGCTTACATAACAGTGTACCTGGCTGCGGAGCATCTGGGTACAGGTTGTGACCTCCAAAGGAAGTGCTGCCAGTCACATGGTTGGTGGGGTCACAGCTGAAATGTTCCACAAGGAGATAGGGACAGAGAGAAATAAACACCAGCAGCAGTTGATGCAGGGAACAGACAACCTGCAGGGTTATATACTAGTGTGAATGTGCTGCACATAGACTCTTATATTAAAATACATAGCACTTTCTAACATGTGCCGGACTACATATCCCAGGCTTCTTTGCAGCACAAACAGCAACCCCAGATTGTGATACAAGTGTTTCATCATCTGCTTCCTCCTGATTGGTCAAAACAATGTTTTAATTGTATGCTAATTTTGCCTGGGTTTGGAGAGGGTATTAACCCTAATTTTCAACTGTCAGAAATTACAAGACATTTTGCTAACTTCAAGGTAAGTATGTTTATGTTTATTTTGGTAATTTTGCATGCAAAAACATGTTTTCATCCACTACTGATTTTCCTCTATCAGATTAATTCATAATCCAGGAAACATAAATGTGCCATTAACATAGAAACATTTATAAGGACTATAATATCCACACTTATTAAAGAGCACATAGCTGCTGCAATACATAGTCTGGATTTAATATAAGCCTTTTATCCTTTAAAGAATTATTTCCAAGTCAAGTAGGGCCATTATAAATAAATAAGGGTGAAGACGCTAGTATTATATTTAAGTGTTACATCCCAGAGGGTATGTGGGGTGGGCCCTTTTTACCTTATTTCAGCTTTCACTGAGATCACACAAATTAGGTCAATGAAAGGTTACAGGACACGGCTGTAACAGAAGATAATTAAAACATTTTACTAAGATTTTATGTGATTAGGAAACTTGATGAAATAAATACAGATCTCCTTCATTTAACTTTTTTAAATTACTACAGCACTTATTGACTTGTTTACTCCTTCAGTTGTGTCTGACTCTCGGTGACCCTATGGACCGTAGCACGTCAGGCACATCTTCTGTCTGGTTGTGCCAATCCATAATGTGTTCATGGCAAAGGTACTGGAGTGGTTTGCCAGTTCCTTCTCCAGTGGACCGCTATTTGTCTGACCTCTCTGCTATGACCTGCCCATCTTGGGAGACTCTACATGGTATAGCTCACAGCTTCATTGAAGTACACAAGCCCCTTCACAACAATAAGGTAGTGATCCAGAAGGGGTTTGTCTTGTTATCAGTATCTAATTACTTTGCAATTGATAAATTGCTCCCAAGATTACCACACAGATTCTACTGAAGCTATATGCAAAAGGAGACTCTTAATCCTGTAATTAGATAATTACGTACTGATAACAAGACTAGTATACTGCCCTATATGATAAGTCAGTTTCAAAACATACAAAGTAAGTGAAGTTACGGTATTTACTTTTCAGCCCAACATTTTACCCTGTACTCACTGCGCAATACACATGCGAGGCAAGAGCCACGCATGCGCATTGCACAATGAGAGGCGCGTTTGCACATTGCGCCTTGAGAGCTGCGCATGCGCTTTGATCGCTTAATGCTGTGCATGCACAATGCGTGGCGAAAGGGGGGAATTAGACACAGGAGATGGAGGGGAAGGAGACACAGGGGAGGAAGAGGAGGGGAAAGAGACACGGGAAGGGGGGAGAGACAAAGGGGAGGGAGACGGGGGAAAGAGACACAGAGGAGGGAGAGGGGGAAAGAGACACAGAGGGGGAAGAGACACAGGGGAGGGAGAGGGGGGAAAGAGACGGTAGGTGGGAAGGAGACAGGAGATGGGGAGGAGACACAAGGGAGGGAGAGGAAGGGAAGAGACACAGGAGAGGGACAAGGGGAGGAAAGAGACAAAGGGGAGGGAGGGGGAGAGACAAATGGGAGGGAGAGGGGGAAGAGACAGTGGGAGGGAAGGAGACACAGGAGATGGAGAGTAGGGGAAGGACACACATGGGAGGGAGAGGAGGGGAAGAGACACAGGGGAGGGAGAGGGGGAGGAAAGAGACAAAGTGGAGGAAGAGGGGGAAAGAGACGCAGAAGAGTGAGGGGGAAAAGAGGGAGAGACACAGGAGATGGAGAGTAGGGGAAAGAGACGGAGGGGGGGGGAGAGGAGGGGAAGAGACACAGGAGAGGGGGAGGAAAGAGACAAAGTGGAGGGAGAGGGGGAAGAGACACAGAAGAGTGAGGGGGAAAAGAAGGAGAGACACGGGAGGGAGAGGAGGGGAAAGAGACGGAGGGGGGAAGGAGACACAAGAGATGGAGAGGAGGGGAGGGAGAGGGAGGAAAGAGACACAGAGAAGTGAGGGGGAAAGATGGAGGGGGAAGAGACACAGGGTAGTGAGAGTAGGGGAAAGAGACGGGGGGGGGGGGGGGGGCAGCAGGAAAATAAAATATCCTGTCATTTGTGACAGGCAAGTGACTAGTAGTTTTTTAGTTAATAAAAATACTTCAATAAGCGCAATGTGCTGCCATATTCCCCTTCTGGATCGCAAACTTGTTGAGGTTGTTTTCCTCAATAAAGCTGTGAGCTAAGCCATGGAGGGTCACCCAAAATAGGCAGGCCATGGCAAAGGTAAGACAAAACGCAGTCCACTGGAGAAGGAACTGGCAACCCACTCCAGTATATTTGCCAAGAAAACCATATGGATGAGCACAACCAGAAAAACAGACAGGTGTGCCTCGTGTGCTGCGTCCATATGGTCACTGAGAGCTGGACATGACTGAAGTATTAAACAACACTAATTGCCATATTATAGTTCTTGGGATTTTGTGGTCCTTGCAGGACCTTCCAAGTGTAAGAACTGTAAATATATCAAAACGATCTGTGTCAATACAAATACAAAGTTCTCCCTTTGTTTACAGTATGGAGCAGTAGTGATGAAGTCCATATGAATCTTGTTATTCTGGATAAACACATGCTCAGCTGGGCAGATCTATTTGCTATGACTAGGCTGCAGAGAATAACATAGATATTATGTTATAACATAGTTATTTAAGATTCTGAGCAAAACAATATATTACCACTGAATCTACATGAATATAAAGCACATATCAGCATGGAAGGAGTTACATCACACCTATAGATAAGAGCCTGGGTGGCACTGCCACCCCCTAGCTACGTATAATGGGTATATATAGATAGATGTAGCACTGTATAAATAGAGAGGGGGTGGGAGCAGAGAAGGTGCAGCTATATGTACTGTGCAATCACATTATATAAATAGATGCATCATGTGAGGGTGGATCAGGAGATGCTCCATGCAGCTGTGGTTATTATATAGAGTGTATCCTGCCCTCTGCACCCCAGAGGTGGCTGCATGCTGAGCTCAGGACCCCAGAGCTGGTGATTCAGAGGAACTGATGTCATTGTGTCACGGGGTATGCAGGCTGAATGGAGGAGAGGAGAGCTCTGGGAAGAGGAGGAGGGAGCATGGTGAGACAGCAGGACAATACCAGACAGACCTCACCATAACAAGACAGCAGGAAGAGACTGCAGAGACATAGAGACTGGAGCATGATCTGAGGAGGAGAGAGAGACAGGACCAGTAAGGAGACAGGTGCATGATCTGAGGAGGAGATTGATGGAGACATAGACACAGGAGCATGATCTGAGATAGAGCAGAGAGGGCTGGATCAGTAAAGAGACAGATTAATGATCAGATGAGATTCCCAGAGAATAGACAGAGAGCATTATAGCAGCAAAGAGACACAGAGCAAGATAGACTGAGCAGCACAGAGAGATATTGCAGCAGAAGAGAGAGAGACAGGACCACAGCAGCAAAGAAGAGACAGAGAGGAGGAGGGAAGGGCAAATAGAGAGCAGTATATAGGGAGACAGCGAGTATAATAGGAGGTAAAGGATAGAGACCGGACGTAGTGTCCCAGGCAGGTTATTATTGGCCCCTTGTGCCTGGGAGCGCTCTATATCCGGATAACACTAATAGAAGCTCCGCGGGGGCGGGCCCAGAGGGTCAGTGTATATCTGTGCAGTGACCCCCTATCCTGAGGCATGAGGCGGAGCAGGGCCCCCGCAGGGGAGGAGAGGTGAGGGGGCAGCCCTGCTGTCCCTGGGACCCCCCCGGACGGGCGATTCTCGCCCCCATCCCCTCGCTACAGTGGACGGCCCCTGTCTGTGGGAGGCGTCCGGGGCGCTGCCGGAGCGCAGAGGGGCCCAGGGCGGCTGGTTCCTCCCGCTGCGCCTGGCCATGGACTCGGTATTCAGTGATGATATCAGTATCATCGCACAGGAGACCCTGGAGCCCGAGGAGGAGGAAGAGGAGGAGGAGGAGGAGGACTGGGTGGACAGCCCCAACACTGACCAGTCCGGGGACATGTGCTCCGCATCACACTTTGCTCTGATCACCGCATATAGTGACATCAAGGAGAGGCTAAGTGCCCTGGAGAGGGAGAATGTGACCCTGAGGAGGAGGCTCAAGATGTATGAGGTCAAGGTAAGACTGGACATGGGTATACACTGTATATAAGATCACTATGAGCTGAGGAGGATGGTCAAGGTGTATGAGGCCAAGGTAAGACTGGACATGTGTATACACTGTATATAAGATCACTATGAGCTGAAGAGGAGCGTCAAGATGTATGAGGTCAAGGTGAGACTAGACATGGGTATACACTGTATAAGATCACTATGAGCTGAGGAGGAGGGTCAAGGTGTATGAGGTTAAGGTGAGACTAGACATGGGTATACACTGTATAAGATCACTATGATCTGAGGAGGAGGGTCAAGGTGTATGAGGTCAAGGTGAGACTAGACATGGGTATACACTGTATATAAGATCACTATGAGCTGAGGAGGAGGGTCAAGGTGTATGAGGTTAAGGTGAGACTAGACATGGGTATACACTGTATATAAGATCACTATGATCTGAGGAGGAGGGTCAAGGTGTATGAGGTCAAGGTGAGACTAGACATGGGTATACACTGTATATAAGATCACTATGATCTGAGGAGGAGGGTCAAGGTGTATGAGGTCAAGGTGAGACTGGACATGGGTATACACTGTATATAAGATCACTATGAGCTGAGGAGGAGGGTCAAGGTGTATGAGGTCAAGGTGAGACTAGACATGGGTATACACTGTATAAGATCACTATGAGCTGAGGAGGAGGGTCAAGGTGTATGAGGTTAAGGTGAGACTAGACACAGGTATACACTGTATATAAGAAAACTATGATCTGAGGAGGAGGGTCAAGGTGTATGAGGTCAAGGTGAGACTAGACACAGGTATACACTGTATATTAGAAAACTATGATCTGAGGAGGAGGGCCAAAATGTATGAGGTCAAGGTGAGACTGGACACAGGTATACACTGTATATAAGAACAATGTGGCCTTAGGAGGAGGCTCAAGGTGTATGAGGTCAAGGTGAGACTAGACACAGGTATACACTGTATATAAGAACAATGTGACCCTGAGGAGGAGGCTCAAGATGTATGAGGTCAAGGTGAGACTAGACACAGGTATACACTGTATATAAGATCACTATGATCTGAGGAGGAGGGTCAAGATGTATGAGGTCAAGGTGAGACTAGACACAGGTATACACTGTATATAAGAAAACTATGATCTGAGGAGGAGGGCCAAAATGTATGAGGTCAAGGTGAGACTGGACACAGGTATACACTGTATATAAGAACAATGTGGCCTTAGGAGGAGGCTCAAGGTGTATGAGGTCAAGGTGAGACTAGACACAGGTATACACTGTATATAAGAACAATGTGAGCTGAGGAGGAGGCTCAAGGTGTATGATGTCAAGGTGAGACTAGACACAGGTATACACTGTATATAAGAACAATGTGGCCTTAGGAGGAGGCTCAAGGTGTATGAGGTCAAGGTGAGACTAGACACAGGTATACACTGTATATAAGAACAATGTGAGCTGAGGAGGAGGCTCAAGGTGTATGAGGTCAAGGTGAGACTAGACATGGGTATACACTGTATATAAGAACAATGTGAGCTGAGGAGGAGGCTCAAGGTGTATGAGGTCAGGGTGAGACTAGACACAGGTATACACTGTATATAAGAACAATGTGAGCTGAGGAGGAGGCTCAAGATGTATGAGGTCAAGGTGAGACTAGACACAGGTATACACTGTATATAAGAATAATGTGACCCTGAGGAGGAGGCTCAAGATGTATGAGGCCAAGGTGAGACTAGACACAGGTATACACTGTATATAAGAACATTATGATCTGAGGAGGAGGCTCAAGGTGTATGAGGTCAAGGTGAGACTAGACACAGGTATACACTGTATATAAGAAAAATGTGGCCTTAGGAGGAGGCTCAAGGTGTATGAGGTCAAGGTGAGACCAAAAACACTACATACTATGTATTAGGTGAATGTGGCGAAGGAGGGGTGTCTGTAATAGAGCAGTTAAGAGTAATAGAGTATTAAGTACACAAGTAGTGCCCATCTCCCCTCCTGACATGAGTTTCTCTTCCTGCCCCACAGTATCCCATTATCACAGATTTTGGGGATGATCAGCCGTTTTCTCTGTATGATTGCAAAGGAGATTCTCTGCTGAGACCTGAGGCTTCCCAGCATGAGGTGAGCAGAAGTGATCACTACCTGTAGACATGCTATGTATGCTCAGTAATAAATATGTGTGTATATATATATATATATATATATATATATATATATATATATATATTTTTTTTTTTATTGGTGTAATTGACTTTTGGATGTATGTTATTGAAAACATAAACGTGACTAAAATACAAAATACTGTATATTTTTCAAATTATTACATTGGGTCATCAACAAACTTAATCCTTTAAGTGACCATTTCAAGTTATAAATTATTCCATTGATATCTTGAGGATACTGCTACCAAAACATCTAGATTTACATAAAATTTGAACAGGATATACCAGAGACGGACATAAACACAATAATAATTTCTTAGCCGGCTGGTACAAAATACATTTTTCATGCCTTAACAGGATAAATATCTCGTAATTTTAAAATGATCATGTAAAATATGTATTTTCTGAAAGAGCACCATCTTTAGAATTCAGAAATGATTGGCAGGATATATTTCACCTAAATACCCACTAACAAATATTAGTGGAAATAAGTCTTTTTTTTTGTTATTTTACCAAATCTCATACTTTCAGCATCATATCTCTCACATTAGAAGAAGCATATAAAACCATAAGTATCTATTAAATTGACATACTGTAGGTTTGCCCTACATTTTTTCCTGGATTAAGACTCCAAATTGAGAATTCAAAGGCAAAACCAACATTTTACAAAAAAAATTCAGCCCAGATGGCAATCTAATGATTTTTATATTATTAAAAGTGGGCTGGAAAGACCACAGACACAGGGCCTCATTCAATTGTGATTTGGCCAATTGAATAGGGCTCTATATAAGCACAGAGCATATTGTTTTTACAGAAGTTTTTAGTTAGTGAAGACCTTGTTTTTGGATAGAAGTTCACTAACTAAAAACTTCTGTAAAAAAATATATGCTGTGTGCTTAAACAGCTCTCTATTCAATTGAAAAAATCTCAATTGAATGAGGCCCACAGACTGTGGGTCTCGGAGGGCTAAACACAGGAAGAGCGCAGGGCTTATTAGTGCACTTCGTTGCTTTCCTCCCACTAACAACCATTGTAAGTTGACCACCACCCTAATTGCTGGTGGGTAGGGGGGATTGGGCAGATCTCGACCTCTTATTAAAGTACTATCTCAGTCCCATATGGGCAATGAAGGCATTTTAATTGACATAAAAACCTTCCACTATGTATTAAATAAATTCAACTGCCCACCAACAAATTCATATTACCAGTAATAAAAAGCACCGCCTAATTAGAGGGATTTAGGGGACATTATTTAGAAGGACTCCTAGACATATTAACATGATCACTCAGGAGATAATCTATATTTACTGTCCCATAATCTGGGATCGGATCATCTGGCACATCCTGTAACCCGGCAGCCTCCCTCCCGCACTGAACTGACCGCTTCTGCAGTCAGTTCCACAAATCGAATCCCCGGGCCCACCCTGAGCAGCCCCCCAAAGCCTCACGCCGCTCCTCTTGCCATGGTGTTGCTACAAGAGCACACAGGGTTAAGGAAGGCAGTGAGGGATCGGATGGTTTTACCTGATCAACCTGATTTGCCGGACCAGAATCACAAATCCGGCATGGTCCTGGAACATTAGCATAACAATGCAGCAAAACTATGCTGAATATCTCAGGAATGATTATCTGTAGAGAAATCAGATACAGTTCTTAAAGGCTCTTTAAGCAGAAACAAATTTGATGTTAGGATGACAGTGTCCCTTAACGCACTCAGCAAGGTGCAGGCTCAGGTTGCTAACTTGCAATATATATTATTATTTGTTAGCTTATCTTTCATTTTGGTTTGTTCTTTTGTTTATATGTGTACATATATATATATTGGTAGGTAGATATCTAGATAGATACATAGCTAGTTATACACCATTATATATTATCACGTGTACATACACACCCCTATATAAATGCACCCACTAGTCCTCATTCTGAGCGTCCTACTTTGTCGCTGCAGCTTCAGAAGACAGATGAGAATGAACAGCAGCTGGGAGAAATGGTGCGAGCGTGCGAGAAAATGTGCGCTGAGCGTTGTGAGCTTCATGAAGAGCTGAGCGATATGGTAAGTGGAGTCTGAGTGTGTAACCCAAGAGCACTGAGTGGCCATTTGTGCAACTATGAAGAGGTCAAGTGTGCAACTAGAGAGCAGGGAGAGAGGTTTAGTGTGCAACCTGATAGCAGTAAGAGGCTAACCAGAGAGCAGAGAGAGGTCAAGTGTTCAACTAATGAGCAGAGTGAGGTCAAGTGTGCAACTAGAGAGCAGGGAGAGAGGTTTAGTGTGCAACCTGATAGCAATTAGAGGCTAACCAGAGAGCAGAGAGAGGTCAAGTGTTCAACTAATGAGCAGAGTGAGGTCAAGTGTGCAACTAGAGAGCAGGGAGAGAGGTTTAGTGTGCAACCTGATAGCAGTAAGATGCTAACTAGAGAGCAGAGAGAGGTCAAGTGTTCAACTAATGAGCAGAGTGAGGTCAAGTGTGCAACTAGAGAGCAGGGAGAGAGGTTTAGTGTGCAACCTGATAGCAGTAAGAGGCTAACTAGAGAGCAGAGAGAGGTCAAGTGTTCAACTAATGAGCAGAGTGAGGTCAAGTGTGCAACTAGAGAGCAGGGAGAGAGGTTTAGTGTGCAACCTGATAGCAGTAAGAGGCTAACTAGAGAGCAGAGAGAGGTCAAGTGTTCAACTAATGAGCAGAGTGAGGTCAAGCGTGAGCACTAGAGAGCAGGTTGAAGTAAAATGTGGAGCTAGAAAGCAGGAAGAGGCCATGTGTGCAATTAGAGAGCAGGGTAATGTTTATTATAAAACCAGAGAGCTTGAAGAAGTATTTGAGGTTGCAAAATGACTTTTAGCCCATCAAGTTCAACCTTTTAGATCTCCTCTGATCTGCAATATGCAGATTCATTGTTAATTGATCCAGAGGAAGGCAAACAGAAAAAAAACATTGTAATATTGCCAATTGTCTAAAAAGGGGAAAATATAAAATTCCTTTCTGACCCCAGATACTGGCGATCGGATTCCTCCCTGGATCAATATTCCCTCTCTAATTATCCAGGATATCCCTGAATGCCCTTCTTATTTAAAATATATACAATCCCTTTTTAAAGTTATCTATTGAATCCTTGTGAGACGAGTCTGTCTGTATAACATTGATATCAATCTGCTTAATCCTTCTCTTATTATAGAAGGGTCTAGTTCTGACCCATGTCGCCCACATCCAGTCCCTGGAGCAGCAGTTACAGCTGTGCACTGAGCCTCACCCGTTCCCAGGCTCCGCTCTCTCTGACCCAGACATGCAGTATCTGTCACTGCACCGAGGACCGGACATGTCACACGGTGAGAGGGATTCTGGGGAAGAGCAGACATGGGAATATCATAAGATTACTTTAGGGTGATTTCATTACAGATCAATAAGGAATATTATGATGATCTGTAAGGTGGTAAGAAAACACTACAAGACCACAAGTGTGACATTACACTAGGGAGTGATATTGTTTCATTATAGGATCAGGGGCAAGTTATCCTAACATGAAAGGGTTAGCGGGGTGATATTAGGATGATGAAGAGTAAATAGTGTGGTACCAAAACATTTCAATCACCAGGGCCATATTAGTACATCACAATGGTAGTAGTGCCTTATCAAGTCATTAAAGGGTCACTAGGGCAATATTGTACTGCAGATATTGTATTGTATTGCAGATAAATAGGAAATATCATGATAATACATAATTGGTAGAGTGATATCAACAGGGTACGTACATAAAATCATGGCATTATAGGGCCAGTCAATATGGGATATTGTGACACTGGTGTAAATGATATCATCATATAAGTGAGCCAGTAAATTATAACATGACATTAGAGGGCCAGTAGGTGATACAATGACATTCGTGGACCGGTAATTGATATCAGGACATTAGTGGGCCAGTAGGTGGTTAGTGAGGGCTATCCTGATATCAGAGGCTGTGTATCTGACACTTATGTCCCATTATGCCTATATCCTCCTCCAGTCCTGGAGCATCCCATGAGCTGGCAGGCTTCCCGTAGCCTGGACCTGCAGAGGGATGTGGGGGCACAGAGGAGGGAAGCAGAGCTCGAAGAGGCACGGAGAGATCTGCAGAGTGCACAGCGCAGAGAGAAGCAGCTTAAAGAAGATGTGCTGCGCCTGGAGGAAGAACTGAAACGTCTGCAGGAGACTCGGGAGCAGGTCAGGAGACCAATGTGATATTAGTAAAATGATCTTTTAATGCGAGTTTGTGATAAATGTATCTGCAGATTAATATATTACTCCGCATGTGTGTGTATATATATATATATATATATATATATATCATATTGCATGACATTATATCTATTATATCTAACTGCTTGCCATTACATCACTGCATGTTAACATCTCACTGCTTGTTAACGCACCACTTTGCATGCTATATAACTAATGCTGTGTCACTGTCACTCATTGGGCTCTATCCTATTACAAAATAAATGCCTATTTTTTCTCTTCCAACATAGGGCCTCAGTCAATTGCGATTTGGCCAATTGAATAGGGCTCTATATAAGCACAGAGCATATATTTTTACAGAAGTTTTTAGTTAGACGTTGCTTTTGGATATAAGTTCACTAACTAAAAACATCTGTAAAAAATATGCTCTGTGCTTATATAGAGCCCTATTCAGTTGGCCAAATCGCATTTGAATGAGGCCCATAATGTTTACATGCTAGTTTATACATATATTCCAGTGATAACCTCAACTGTGTCTAATTTAACCTAAGATCATTACTCAAACTTGGGGATTTGTTTGTTGCACTACAATACAATGAAACTGGACTAGATTTTATACAGTATGGTGTTTAAATGATCGTTTACCAAGAATAATATGATAAACAAGCTTGTAAAGCAGAAATAAAGCTCTACAAGATTGGAACATATTGGGATAAAGACTCACAGAACAGGGGGATGCTACATTTGATTAATACATTTCTATTGAGTTTCAGTGGCAGGTCGGTTACCTGCCATGCAATTTTGCAAATACATTAATAACTATGAATATTTTCATAAATAATGAAATGTCCATGACTACCTGGCTTAGGGTAACTAATTAGTGCTGCTTGGTACTAATTGCTAATTAATTGATTCATGCCTGCTTGGATAAACATTAGCCAGTTAAACACCAAGCAAAACAAAGAACTTTTGGTAGAAATTTCCTTTTCCTTTTTGTTTATATAATTTCATGTGTTCCAATTTAATTCATTCTGCATGTTATATCACATTTTTGGCAGTTTGTGCTAGATCACTAATTATGTTTGTTTTATTTAATTCTGCATGGTATTGTATTTTTCTGTTTATTGGGTTTTGTATTAGAAAAATATAATACAACTTAATTGAAGCCCCTAGTGCATTACACCAAATCATATAGGAATATTGTTTATTCCCCTCAATAAACAATATTCCAGAATGTTGTTATTGTTTGTGCATTATATATTATGCATGTTATTTATATGCATGCTTCTAAACTATTTTGATATTAAAGCCCTGTGTGTATTATTATATTTCTTGTTATTATATTATTAACTGCTATTATACACTGTGTATAACAACTGCTAATATATTTAACATTCTGCATGCTATTATATCCCTGTACATCATTAAATAACCACTGCAGTCCTATATTTGACATATACTTTAAATCTTATTAGTTGAATATAGAATGTAAAAAAATTTGCAGCCTCTAATTTATTACCTTTTATATGCAAAGATCTAGGGCCTCATTCAATTGCGATTTGGCCAATTGAATAGGGCTCTAAATAAGCACATAACATATATTTTTTAAAGAAGTTTTTAGTTAGTAAACATCTATTCAAAAGCAAGGTTTTCACTAACTGAAAATTTCTTTAAAAAAAAATATGTTATGTGCTTATTTAGAACCCTATTCAATTGGCCAAATCGCAATTGAATGAGGGCCCTAGCATTTTGGTTTGAAACTTGAATGTAGAAAACACTTCTATCTGCACAGTGTGGGCCTCATTCAATTGCGATTTGACCAATTGAATAGTGCTCTAAATAAGCACATACCATATATTTTTTAAAATAAGTTTTTAGTTAGTGAAAATCTTGCTTTTGGATAGATGTTTACTAACTAAAAACTTCTTAAAAAATATGTTATGTGCTTATTTAGAGCCCTATTCAATTGGCCAAATTGCAATTGAATGAGGGCCCATGGAAAGCTTACTAAATTATAAGGACACAC
This sequence comes from Discoglossus pictus, assembly GCA_027410445.1. Taxonomy (NCBI): domain Eukaryota; kingdom Metazoa; phylum Chordata; class Amphibia; order Anura; family Alytidae; genus Discoglossus; species Discoglossus pictus. The sequence continues at coordinate 58,143,872 of CM050174.1, forward strand.
CCTCTGGAGAAAGTAGCAGATTGAATCACTGCTGAAAAGAAAATGAAGCCACACAATAAAGAATAATTGCATATAAAAGTTGAAACTTTACTTTTTTCCAAGTATACCGTAGTTATTCAAGAGACGGTCTAGAAAAAAACATGACCACAGTGGTTATGATTTGTGTTATAATGAATAATGGATTATTACATGATGCTGTGGTAGATGATAATTTATTTTCTTAAGCAAATACATTCATATATTAATATGTTAGAATTGTGTTTACCATTTTATTTCAATTTAAAATGGGAATATTTTATTAGAAGCTGACAGACTGGCAAGATACTGGCCTCAAGCGTCACCCACTAATTTCTATTTCAGTGAATTAGCTGGGCTAGTCCACAGTGTTCATGAAAGAAACTGATTGGTTTGCACTGCTCATGCATAGAAACAAGAAGGTTATTGGTGGAGCTTGAAGTCACCATCCTGCCAGTCTATCAGCTTCTTGTGATTTTGTTCATAAATGTCTCCCTTTTGTATTTTTTTTTTAATTAACATTTTGTATAGCAATTTATCGAAAATGTGTGACTTCATAGAACTAATGTTGCTCTGCATCATTAAGCATACAACTTAAAACCAAGTTAAAAAAACAAGTTTTGAAATTGATGTTTGTTTCACTGATTTTTTTTAAATAAAAGCTTATTTATATATATATATATATATATATATATATATATATATATATATATATAATATATATATATATATATATATATATATATATAGGTGTATATATGTGTATATATATATATATATATATATATATATATATGTGTATATATATATATATATATATATATATATAAAATCGCCCAGCTAATCCTCTCTCCGTGCTGAGTGCAGATTGATTGCCTCTCCACATTCTGGAAGGACCAGAAAAAAAAAGCCCACAAGCTCACTGCAAATGCCAATTTACTGGCTACAAAAAAAGTACATTTTGTGTTTTGGTTTCTTTAGACTTCTTCAGACTACTTATGTCTAAGGAAACACAACTGAAATTCATAAATGCAGTGAGGAGAATATTCATTATTTAGAGGAATCTTGTAATTTATGGTGCTGTCAGGACCTAAGAGCGAGCTTGTTCATGTAAGCTCAGTATATATATATATATATATATATATAAGGAGGTGCAGCGGAACTATTGGTAATCCTTAATGTAAGTAAATGAGAGCTTTAAAAGCTAACACTGCACCAATTACAAGCAATTCTAATGGAAAGTCTTTACAGCTTCTCCATACAATCTTGACTACTCTACGTGATGGTGCATAGTAGTATCCATAAGTCCCTTTTGTATTAATTTCCTGCTACACATTTTAACATCACTCCTTTCTCCTGCTATGGGGGTTACTGTTTTCTGCCATTTCCACATCATTACATCACTTTATATCATCTTTATACCGTCCAAGCTAGTTCCTTATGTATCATTGCTTCCTCAGGAACTGGCAACTGGACAGACCCAGCGGGAGATGGCCTGGCTCAAGGAGGTTGGGGATGACCAGTAAGTAACTTGGGAACCTCTCATTTACTGACCAGTGCTGAAAATACATCACAGCTCTTTTCCGTTAGTTTCAGTAAGCTTTGCTTGGGCTGCAATGGTCATCACAACTGCTTTTCAGGCCCTGCAATGTTTAGTAAATATTGGAATTATAGGGATGTAAAAAAGAAAGTACACCCAGGAGACTTTGGTTTTATATATTAGGACCGTTGTACAGTGATTAAATATGTTTGAAAATATCCTAAAAGCATAATTAGAGAGACAATGTCATAAAGCTGGTTTTTAATTAGAAAGAATGTCTGTGGTGGGCCCTGGAGGCATCCATGATACTTTGGTGAATGTTAGATGTGAGAGGGGCATTTACATTTCTATAGGATCAGGGATGGCATTTATTATTAAAAGCTGTGCACTTGTAAGCATGCATAGAGGAAGGGGGTTAGATAGTCTAAATCAGGGGTGGGCAAGTTCGGTCCTGGAGGGCCACACACAAGCCTGGATTTGAAGATATCCTTTCTGTGCACAGGTGAGTCAATCAGGATGACTGAAGAAGTGATTTACTTGAACTTGATATCATCAAATCCATGTGGCCCCCCAGGACCGAGCTTGCCCACCCACCCCTGGTCTAAGTGATATAATTATTTCACAAATCCACTCCATCCACTACTCCCTCCCACGCCACTCTTTATTCCACTGATAAAGACAAGCACAACCCTCAGGTTTCAAACTGTCATGTGGTGAAGAAACCAGGCAAGGCATATATGTAGAGTTTTTAAAAAGTATGATTTTCTCTGAAATGTTTTTATTTGTAACTTACATGACTGCTAATATTGTTAGTTTGTTACATACTTAGTAAAAGTTAAGTTTTCTTCTCCTTTATTAATATTTTTATACTTTATTTGTAACGCTCCGACATATTCTGCTGCACTATACAGGGGTTACGTACAAGGCAGAAACTATGTTTAATGCATTGCAAATAATAGAGGGCCCTGTCTTTGAGGTTAATATTAAATATACATAGAGCTTTCTCTAAACCACCTTACAAGACTGTAATCTCTAAAGGGTTTGGGTGTGATACAGGAGGGTGATGTGCATATTTAGGATGATTTTATAGTGAGTGTTTCTATTTTTTTTTATATAATGCAAGTAATATATACAGGGGAAGAAACCTTGCATTTTTACAGTTACAGTAGTTATCTGGCACCCCTGGGGATTGGTCACTATTAAATGAGGCCTAGATTAGCTGCACATAGGATGCTCTGCTAAGTATATTTGTCAGTGAGGTCTGTTCTAGCAGCAGCAGCTTTCACTCCTCACTTACACACAGGTACGTTCGGCTGGAGGGTGCAGTGCTGAACCCGGGGAATGTAACCCCAACGCTGCACTGGCTCAGTCACTCATGCCTGTCTACTTCCAGGTAAAGCTGAATTGCAGAATATTATCTCTTTTATATTTTTCTATCCATTTTATAGCAGAAGACATAAACAGGCACATGTTAGACATTTCTGATTGATAATGTAACACTTTGACTCCATAACCCTAAAAAAAAAAAAAAAAAAAGTATTCCGTTTTCACAATTTACATTAATTATGGCTTGTACATGTGTACATTACGATAGGAGCCAAGGAGCCACAGTCTGAACACAATTCAGAGGGACGCTTTAGGATATTTTTACAGGATTAGCATGCCTTCCCTTATACAAAGTGATGTCTCCTCTATGCTACATCTCATTTCCCATTAGATTATACCCACATTCTTTCAAAACCCTGAAAAGTCATTATAAAAGCACTTGACATGCAATATATTATCTACTCATATAAAGCAAACCCTTAACAATAAGCCCATCATTTCAGCCTATAATCTCTACTTTGTTATTCAAAAGACTATGTAGAAAAAAATGGCCTTGGTGGCATGTAATTTGTTGGGTATGTGTTATTTAGGCTCTCAAACAGCAGAGGGCGCTGTCTGAATGGATATGAAATAGTGGAACAAGTTTACTCATGTATGTGAGAATGTCCACCAGCGTGTTAGTGGGTAGAGGGAAGAAGATTTGTGTATATGGCATTTTAATCTATAGGTGGAGCAAAATACAACATAGTGATATATCAAATGATGCTACTGCATTTACTGAAGCTGCTAAATGTGAAATAGAAATCTCACCAACGCCCCATATGTAATTATTAATTGATATAATGATATATTTAGTACACTAAAATAAATAGTTATAATTTCATGCATCTAAGAGAATAATAAAAAAGTATCTCATGGTGCAATATTGTATAGGAATCTAAAAAATAAGTGAGTGAAGTGTCCTTCCTAGTAAAAAGCCATATGGCTTGGTAGAGTCAAAACGCGTCGACTAAAACACTATCCAGAGACATTGGTCGGTTCAAGTCCTAAAGCCCACTGTGTAACACGTCACTCTCTAAAAAACATGATCTTACGGTTACAGAAGGTTTTTTGTGGGATTGCTACTGTGGACGAGTGTAGGAGCAGTGCTGGCTCCTGTAGTACAAGATATACCCCCAACCATTGATGCTCCACTTTTGAATCCTACTGCCCCAACAAATGTTCCTCTCTAATCCCTGGATCTATGAATACATTATTGTTGTTTAGTTGTTCAGTCATGTCCAACTCTGCATGGCCCTATGGACCACAGCACGCCAGTCACATTTGTTAGCCACTGCCCCTATTAGCTCCATCAAGCTCATTACTTCAATGACCTCATCTATCCATCTCCATTTCTGCCATCCTCATTCTATGTGTGCCTTCAATTATCCAGCACCAGAGCCTTCTCTAGGGAATCCTAGATATGAACAAAATATTTAAGCTTTAGCCTCATGATCAAATCTTCCAGTGAACAGTTGGCTTCCTGTAGTATGGATTGATTGGATCTCTCTAAGCAATTTTCTCCAACAATTCAAGGGGACAATTCTGCAGCGCTCAGACTTCTTTATGGTCCAGCTCTCACATCCGTATGTTATTACTGGGAATACCATAGTCCTAACTATGAGGACCTTTGTTGATAGTGTAATATATTTACTTTTTACTAGCTTTTCAAGCTTGCCATACCTTACCTCCCCAGAAGCAAACATCTTTTAATTTCACCATCTGAAGAGATTATCAAGAATGAAGATGACTATCAGTTTAAGATACTAAGCTGGTGAATAATATAGCACATCTATACATCTTAGTCCAAGAAACTAAGCAACATTGCCATACTGAGTGAAGGTGTTACAAATGAGGCGATGCTATTGGTTTGCTGGATTTTCCCATAGTGGAATAATAATATTTTCTAATAATTCTGCTATTTATGTTCTATAGAAACATGAACATATAATTGTCTGCAAAAAAAGAACCAATGGGCCAAAATGAGTCTACCCAATATTATCTGCTTATGAAGTTTGGCTTAAATATCCTCAGGGTGGCCTTGTGCTTATGTAGTTTATTTCTACCACGTGTCTACTACTCTCTCTGTAAGTTGTTCAGTCATGACCTCTTGTTCTTGTATTCCTCATTTAATAAAATGCAAATCTGGTTAATGTAATAAGGTTTTGCAGGACATTTGTATTTGAACTTGCAGTATTATTATGTGATTAGACCTTTCTCCCTCTTTCAGATGGCAATGCTAGATAGCTGTTTCTTATTGAGTTTTGTGATGGCACCTTGTAAGTGATGGTGTTCCTAGATAGTGTTTTACATATAAAACACTCATAAATCTCACCAATGCTAGTGAGATTATTGATTACTTTTGAGCTACAATGACTGTTTTTGATGCATCACAGCCCCAGGGAAGCTTGCTAAATCTTGGCGGATGCTCTTATAATATCTGTAGATATTTCTGTACTACCAGATGGTTCTCAGCTTTGCGACATGATTAAATTAGCACTTGTGAAAGGTTAGGGAGGAGAGTGTGAAATTAAGAAATAAGTGTAAATGCTGAAGCTGCATGAGGTGAACAGACCATTCATGGACTGGCACAGCAGAAAGATGAGCTGAATCAGAGAGGATTCACCCCAAAATGTCAGTGCTAAAATATCCACAGTGAGTACCCAGCATTATGGGGAGATGCCAGCATAGAATGCGCATTACACAATATATAGCGCTATATATTTTTATACATTTTTTATTTGTATTATTAAATAGGAGACAATATGAAGGTTCTCAGTTGCTGCAATTGAGTTCTATGAAGATCTCATGGCTGTTTTCTATTCACCTTTTTGATAGAAATCAGCCATCTTAGCCTCAAAGAGCCACCTTGCAACCTCTGAGAGTCAGAGAACTTGGCTCATTGTACTGATACATAGCAAGTTTTGTAGTGAATTAACTTGTTTATATATATATATAGGTAACATTCATCATATTTTTGTTATGTAAAAAAGTGTTTATATATATATTCCCTATTTGTGACTATTAATGAATATATATATATATAATGGTTATAAATGGTTGTCCTGTAAAGAAAAAAAAACTTTGCAGTATACTGCAATGCTCTTATTATTCATTACTGCTACTCCAGTCTTCAGAATATATACATTTATTGTATATGTAGAGAGAGCTAAATAAGATCTGTTTGCTTTTGCCAACAAATAAATATATTTAAGAGTGTGCTACATATCTATCTATATATATATATATATATATATATATTTTTTTTTTTTTTTTTTTCTAGGTTAATATTTTAATAGACATGCCTTTCAAGAAGTTTTCTCTATTTATCAATCTCTATTAAAATACACTAAAAGATTGTATACATGGCAGTACTTATACTCATTAACTTTATATCTACATCACTTGACTAACATAGTTGCTTAAAAGATACACATACAATATATATATATATATACTAGCGACTTGCCCGTCAAAAAATGACGGCAATAAAATTGTAAGGCAGGAAATGCTGTTTGCCACATAATGTAAGGCTTTTAGTCCTCTGAGTACCTTCGGCGCTCATTGCGAGCCTCGCGCTGAGCGCCTTTAGCACTCATTGCGAGCCTCTCCCCTCATATAGTTTTGCTCCTCTGAGTACCCTCGGCGCTCATTGTGAGCCTGCACTCCGCCCCTGCTCTTTTTTTTTAATGTATATATATTTTTATAATAATTTAATTAAATAATAAATTAATATACTTTACCTTTTTCTAATTAATATATGCAGCAATCAGTATCCTGAAGAGCTAACAATCTGTTTGTTTTTCCTGCAGCATACAATGTACAGTTGGACTGTTGCTGCTCTGAGGAGAAAGTGTCAGCAATGTGCCAAGTGTGCTGTATAAATAGGCTGCGTGCACGAGGCCAAACCTTTTGTTTTGTTGTGTAAATCGCCATTTTAGATCCGTAATGTTATTAGTTGCAAGTTAGTGTTGTAAAATAGCTGCAATTGTCTATGTGTCCCGCTATGCAGTCTTATGTGCCTGGTGGTGTTTTGCGTGGTTAGGGGTCGTGTAGCCTCATTTTCGGCCGCCATTTTTCTTGTCTCTTAGTGAATTTTCGAGTGACTAAACTCTGCAAATTGTGTTTAAATTTGCGTGCAACCTCACTCCCAAACGTCCTGGCTGTCCCCCCGTGCTGTGATGTTTTTTTGTATTTTCTTTGTGTTTTTGTATGTGCGCGTTTTTTTTTCCCTTAGTCACGCTTTCCTTTTTGCAAAGAGTTACAAGCCGTAATTAATTTATTTATTTTTTTAAACTGTCTCGCATTGTGAATTGTGTAATTGAGATTTCTGTTGATCTGTAGTTCCGTGGGTCGTAGGGATGAGCGCCTATGGCGCTCACTGCCTAAGTTATATGGGGTCGTAGGGATGAGCACCTACAGCGCTCATCTCCACCAGTGCAAGGAGCTCCTTTGGCGCTCCTTGCCAGCAGCTGTGGCCCGCGCTGTGCGAGCCTGCAAGCGTTAGCAACAACCCGTATTGCTCACAACTATATATGTGATATATATATACACACAAACATACAGACGCAAACTGTGATACAGATACACAACACACACATGCAAACACGTACACTATCATTATATTTGTGATATATATATATATATATATATATAAAAATATATATATATATATATATATATACATATTTCCTCTCAGTGTATAATGAATGTATTGTATACATACATACAGTGGATATAAAAAGTCTACACACCCCTGTTAAAATGTCAGGTTTCTGTGCTGTAAAAAAATGAGACAAAGATAAATAATTTCAGAACTTTTTGCACCTTTAATGTGACCTATAAATTGTACAACTCAATTGAAAAACAAACTGAAATCTTTTAGGTAGAGGGAAGAAAAAATATAAAAATAAAATTATATGGTTGCATAAGTATGCACACCCTTAAACTAATACTTTGTTGAAGCACCTTTTGATTTTATTACAGCATTTAGTCTTTTTGGGTACGAGTCTATCAGCATGGCACATTTTGACTTGGCAAGATTTTCCCACTCTTCTTTGCAAAAACACTCCAAATCTGTCAGATTGCGAGGGCATCTCCTGTGCACAGCCCTCTTAAGATCACCCCGCAGGTTTTCAATCAGATTCAGGTCTGGGCTCTGGCTGGCCATTCCAAAACTTTAATCTTCTTCTGGTGAAGCCATTCCTTTGTTGATTTGGATGTATGCTTTGGGTCGTTGTCATGCTGAAAGATGAAGTTCCTCTTCATGTTCAGTTTTCTAGCAGAAGCCTGAAGGTTTTGTGCCAATATTGTCTGGTATTTGGAACTGTTCATAATTCCCTCTATCTTAACAAAGGCCCCAGTTCTAGCTGAAGAAAAATAGCCCCAAAGCATGATGCTGCCACCACCATGCTTCACTGTGGGTATGGTGTTCTTTTGGTGATGTGCAGTGTTGTTTTTGCGCCAAACATATCTTTTGGAATTATGGCCAAAAAGTTCAACCTTGGTTTCATCAGACCATAACACCTTTTGCCACATGCTTTTGGGAGACTTCAGAGGTGTTTTTGCAAAATGTAGCCTGGCTTGGATGTTTTTCTTTGTAAGAAAAGGCTTTCGTCTTGCCACTCTACCCCATAGCCCAGACATATGAAGAATACAGGAGATTGTTGTCACATGTACCACACAGCCAGTACTTGCCAGATATTCCTGCAGCTCCTTTAATGTTGCTGTAGGCCTCTTGGTAGCCTCCCCGACCAGTTTTCTTCTTGTCTTTTCATCAATTTTGGAGGGAGCTGCAGTTCTTGGTAATGTCACTGTTGTGCCATATTTTCTCCACTTGATGATGACTGTCTTCACTGTGTTCCATGGTATATCTAATGCCTTGATAATTCTTTTGTACCCTTCTCCTGACTGATACCTTTTAACAATAAGATCCCTCTGATGCTTTGGAAGCTCTCTGTGGACCATGGCTTTTGCTGTGGTATGCGACTAAGAAATTTTCAGGAAAGACCAACTAGAGCAGCTGAACATTATTTGGGGTTAATCAGAGGCACTTTAAATGATGTCAGGTGTATGCTGACTCCTATTTAACATGATTTGGAATGTGATTGCTTAATTCTGAACACAGCTACATTCCCAGTTATAAGAGGGTGTGCAGACTTATGCAACCACATTATTATTATTTTTTTTTTTCCCTCCACCTAAAGTATTTCAGTTTGTTTTTCAATTGAGTTGTACAGTTTATAGGTCACGTTAAAGGTGGAAAAAGTTCTGAAACGATTTATCTTTGTCTCTTTTTTTACAGCACAGAAACCTGACATTTTAACAGGGGTGTGTAGACTTTTTATATCCACTGTATGTGTGTGGTCATGTAGATGCACAGACTTGTAAGGTAATGCAGCAAGATGTAGAATTTGATTCACTGTATCTTGCTGCTGTTTCTCCACCAGCGCAGTGAGCGCCTTTGGCGCTCACTGCCTAAGTCATATGGGGTCGTAGGGATGAGCGCCTATATCGCTCATCTCCACCATTGCAAGGAGCTCCTTTGGCGCTCTTTGCCAGCAACTGCGGCCCTCGCTGTGCGAGCCCGCAAGCGTTAGCAACAACCCGTATTGCTCACAACTATATATGTGATATATATATATATATATATATATATATATACATATATATATATATATATATATATATATACATATATATATATATACACACAAACATAGAGACGCAAACTGTGATACAGATACACAACACACACATGCAAACACGTACACTATCATTATATTTGTGATATATATATATATATATATATATATATATATATATATAGAAAACGAATAATACATTAATAAGCCCATTTGCATGTCTAAAAGGCGGGGACATGCAAATGAGAATACAATGTACGTCACCCTTTTAATCCAAAAATAGCAACTTTATACATTGCTCCCTTAAAGCATATGCCCGCTGTATTAAACAGCTTTTAAGCAAAGCATCGGATTGGATTTTACACAAACCAAGAATCACTCATATACAGGCCTGTTTCAAGCTTTTGGCTATCATCAGTATGAAGTAGATGATCTCGCATTTGCATGTCCCCGCCTTTTAGACATGCAAATGGGCTTATTAATGTATTATTTGTTTTCTGTACTTTGTACGGTGGAGAGCTTTTCTCACTCTTGTGCTCACCATACACTAAATGATTGTTGTGGAATATATATATATATATATATATATATACATATTTCCTCTCAGAGTATAATGAATATATTGTATACATACATATGTGTGTGGTCATGTAGATGCATAGACTTGTAAGGTAATGCAGCAAGATGTAGAATTTGATTCTCTGTATCTTGCTGCTATTTCTGCTGAATTCCGCTTCTTGTAAAGCTCGGACTAATATTTCTGTATCAATTCTTTCAAGATCTAACCACAAACTCAGCTGAAATGACTTCCACACCATGCAGCTCGTCCTTACCCAAAAACACACAGTTTCGATTTTTCCGAAGGAAAAAAAAAATGGTTTTACTATAATGCTTGTTTTTGTTTTCAAAACTAGATGAAATAAATTGTCTTCCTGTATTATGCACATTCTGGGCCATATTCACTAAAGAGTAATGTGTTGGAGATCTCTAGAAAATACAATTTCTTAGTACAAAGAGATTCACCAACACTTAAAGCTTTTAACGTTTGGCCCATTTATATCCGAGGGCAAAAAATCAGACTACAACACAGGTACTGAGAATGTGGAAAGCATATATAGCCCTCAGTGTGATAGTTATCATTACCACACAGAAAATGATATACATCTATACCATGCAGTGAGACATACATTTGGGTAATTAGAACACAATATATATATATATAAATATTTATATATATATATATATATATATATATATATACACAAACACACATACAGTGGATATAAAAAGTCTACACATCCCTGTTAAAATGGCAGGTTTCTGTGCTGTAAAAAAATTAGACAAAGATAATTCATTTCAGAACTTTTCCACCTTTAATGTGACCTATAAACTGTACAACTCAATTGAAAAACAAACTGCAATCTTTTAGGTGGAGGGAAGAAAAAAAAAAAAAGAAAAATAATGTGGTTGCATAAGTCTGCACACCCTCTTATAACTGGGGATGTAGCTGTGTTCAGAATTAAGCAATCACATTCTAAATCGTGTTAAATAGGAGTCGGCATACTCCTGCCATAATTTAAAGTGCCTCTGATTAACCCCAAATAAAGTTCAGCTGCTCTAGTTGGTCTTTCCTGAAATTTTCTTAGTCGCATCCCACAGCAAAAGCCATGGTCCACAGAGAGCTTCCAAAACATCAGAGGGTTCTCATTGTTAAAAGTTATCAGTCAGGAGAAGGGTACAAAAGAATTTCCAAGGCATTAAATATACCATGGAACACAGTGAAGTCATCATGAAGTGGAGAAAATATGGCACAACAGTGACATTACCAAGAACTGGAGCTCCCTCCAAAATTGATTAAAAGACGAGAAGAAAACTGGTCTGGGAGGCTACCAAGAGGCCTACAGCAACATTAAAGGAGCTGCAGGAATATCTGGCAAGTACTGGCTGTGTGGTACATGTGACAACAATCTCCTGTATTCTTCATATGTCTGGGCTGTGGGGTAGAGTGGCAAGACGAAAGCCTTTTCTTACAAAGAAAAATATCCAAGCCAGGCTACATTTTGCAAAAATACATCTGAAGTTTCCCAAAAGCATGTGGGAAAAGGTGTTATGGTCTGATGAAACCAAGGTTGAACTTTTTGGCCATAATTCCAAAAGATATGTTTGGCGCAAAAACAACACTGCACATCACAAAAAGAACACCATACCCACAGTGAAGCATGGTGGTGGCAGCATCATGCTTTGGGGCTGTTTTTCTTCAGCTGGAACTGGGACCTTAGTTAAAATAGAGGGAATTATGAACAGTTCCAAATACCAGTCAATATTGGCACAAAACCTTCAGGCTTCTGCTAGAAAGCTGAACATGAAGAGGAACTTAATCTTTCAGCATGACAACGACCCAAAGCATATATCCAAATCAAGAAAGGAATGGCTTCACCAGAAGAAGATTACAGTTTTGGAATGGCCCAGCCAGAGCCCACACCTGAATCCGATTAAAAATCTGTGGGGTGATCTGAAGAGGGCTGTGCACAGGAGATGCCCTCGCAATCTGACAGATTTGGAGTGTTTTTGCAAAGAAGAGTGGGCAAATCTTGCCAAGTCAAAATGTGCCATGCTGATAGACTCATACCCAAAAAGACTGAGTGCTGTAAGTGCTGTAATAAAGTGCTGAGTGCTGTATATATCTTCGGAATATATATACACTTATATATCTTCCAAATATATATATATATATATATATATATATATATATATGAGAGGACCTAATACTGAGCCCTGAGGAACCCCACTTACCACATTAGTCCAATCTGAGATTGTTCCATTTATAACAACCCTTTGCTTCCTGTCTTTTAGTCAGCTCTCGATCCATGAGCAGATATTTACTGAAATTCCTGTATCTCTAAGTTTGCTCAATATGTATAGAAACATATAACCCTAGTTGCCTACTGAAAGTGGTATATAGTTATATATATATATAATTTTATATTTGGGAAACGATAACAACGTTACTGATTTTATATATGTAAATGTGCTGTATATTAATTAAACTTACACACATTTAGGAATGGAAGATAAAAAGTAGTAAAAAGTAATGCAGTGATCTACGTATATAAAAGATAAATACATTTATTAAAACATCTCTGTAAGGTTATGTGTTGTAAGTGCTAGGGCTGGATGAGATACATTTCTTCAAAAAGGTGGGGTTTTAAAGACCTCTGAAAGCTCCTAAAGACTGGCAAAGTGAGGTAGGGCATTCTAAAGGGCTGAAGAAGCACAAAATATGTCCTGTAGGTGGGAGGGTAGGTCCTGAGCAGATAGAAGGGGTGGTTTGGGGGTATACTAGGAGATGAGAAGAAAGATATAAGGAGAAATGGACATATTGGGAGATAAGAAGGAGCTGACAGAAGGGTAAAGTGAAGGAGGAGTGATAAATGAGTAAGGTGAATGAGTCTTCTGGAGGCATTCATAATGGACTGATCTGGGGACAAATTGTTCTTGGGAAAACGCAAATTCCAGTCTCACCCCAATGGGCGTGAGGGTTGGGAGTCATGACTGAGTTTTCAACAGCAAGAGAGATGTTGGGTTGTGATGGAAAGAAGGAAGAAAATGAGCTCAGTGTTTGAGATCCTGAGCTTTAAAGGTTTACTGTGTTCATAAGGTTTAAAGACTCGCTCCTCAAGAAATTAGGACTGGTTTTGAAAATGCAAAAAATAAATACAAATTCCATTTTTTAAATTTTTTTTTATAGTTATATTACTGAGGAATCTACCATTTTAGTTTTCAGTAACCTACTTCTTGAGGTGGGGGGTGGGGGGGATATTGCAGAAAGGAAATGTCTTAAATAACTGCTACCAGTGCTCTCAATAACACTAATGTGAATCTTTTTAGTTTAAAAGGGCACACCCTGTTGAGACAGAACCCACCAGAAGCAGGCTCAGTAAACAAAATGGAAGCCTGCAGTCATGAAAAATTGTGCAAAAAGGGAAAACTTTAAAGGCTGTTTTTTTTTTACTTTGAAAAAAACATTTTACTTGTTATCAAATTTAGTTATTTAAAATATCACATAGAAAAAAATAACATTGGTACATTAAATAGCGCAAGGACATTCAGTAATATATTTATATAGAAAATGTACATATATATATATATATATATATATATATATATATATATATATATATATATATATATATATTATATAGAGACAGATACAGGGGTGTAGGTGCCAAAATAACAGCTCGTTGTATACACAGGCCGTAAAATAACTTATATATACATAAATAGAAAAATCATCCCCCACTTCCGACACCCATGGACAGATACAACTGTATACCTAAACACACAGCTATATCACATAGCTTTGTGGTGTCTTGTTGGCCCTGTTGTGCTGTGACTTTCTTTATCTCCTTTATTGGTTCCCACGCACCTCACTATTTCAACTTCTTGTGTGAATTTAATTCTTTGCTTCTGAATTGAAACAAGTCACTCATGGCTCATAAAGTGTGACAATAGTCCTTTGAACTACTGCCAGCAATTAGATGAGGAATACGTGTGAAAACCTCACAATCAATGGAGATTTTGACAATAACGGGGCTTTAGTGGTTCTTTTCCTACACCTGATATAAAATGTATTAATATATATGTGTGTAAACCCATACATTTCTATATGTGCACACATACACACACATGTTTTCTTAACATGTAAAGTAGGCATTACTGTATATATTTATACTACAACCCCCTAATAATCCCTTTTTACTCTAACACACATCAGTCAATCTGACCCCCTCGAACTAGATTTGATCTCCTATCAGTCTCTCATCAATGAGCTTCCAATGAGATATTCTGACCCCACACTCTGTCTGATATCTATCACTTTGACCCCTATATGTTATACTACTCCACTGTGAAACTGACCTGCCATTTAAACACCCTATCAATTAATGGCTTCTACCAGTCTACTGCCTCTCTTTAACATCTCAGTCATTTTGACCCCCATTTGATTACTCTGATCCCCACACTCTGATCGCTATCTTCTCTCGGACCCTTGCCAGTACCTCTTCTCCCTATATCAGCGCCCCACCTGCCCACTTTCTGTGGCTTTGCTGTGCGCTGTGCAGCTGGTTTGTTGGTTTCCTGAGCTGCAGTATTTATTTCTGGTGTCCCTGGCTGTGTGACAGGGCCATCACTGGGCACAAACCAATCATACCTTCCTGTCGCTCACAGTAACCCCTGAATTGCCAAGCCAGCTTGCAATGAATTTGCCTGGCTCAAAGAGGGGTTTGTAATTGAAGATGTATGAGCCCCTGGGGGACCTTATTGGCAAAAAACTTAAAAAAAAAATCTCTAGAGATCAACAAATATGATCATAAAAACACTTTTTAAAATGTTTAAACTTGCTGTGGCGCAGGGAAGCATTGAGTCCATTTAGACAGGAAACAGTAAGCTATGTAGAAGTGAGTTTCAATTTATCAGCAGCCTTTTCAGTCCGTTAGTATTTCAAATGGTAGAATGATATATATAAAGGCTCTGTTGTTCCTGTTGTTTTGTGCAAAGCAAAGTTACAATAGACCTTATATACGCTTTTAGTTTATCTAGTTTGGTTGCCA
Organism: Discoglossus pictus; assembly: GCA_027410445.1. Taxonomy (NCBI): domain Eukaryota; kingdom Metazoa; phylum Chordata; class Amphibia; order Anura; family Alytidae; genus Discoglossus; species Discoglossus pictus. Next base: position 58,159,045 of record CM050174.1, read on the forward strand.
CTGTGCTTCTGATGAGGTCTCATTACAATGTGATGACATTCTATTTAAATGTTCGAAACCTAGCTATCACTCCTGAGGAAGCCCTGTAGTGGGTGAAACGCATAGAGATAATTCCATAGAGATTGCACCTACTGTATCTCTTGGTAACGTTAATGTCATCATGTTGGAAAACCACCTCATCTGCAGCTACCAAGTGGATGGACTAAATGATTACCTAAATGTTGCTGTATCTTTCCTTTGCGTGAAACATTATGTTTTAATATCATGAGAAACAAGAGCACATTTTATTAATCTTTTCTGAAAACAGGTTTGCTTCCTTTATTTCTGTCATTTTTGTCCTATGCAAACATGAAACTGTAATGAGCTAAATTGGGTTAAGAGCAATCATAGGATGCAAATCTATTTCCTTCATCTCATATGAGTAATGTATTTACTAAATAGAAGTACATAGCAATTGTAATGCCAAAACATTGTACAGAATACTGTAATACACTTTGCAATGTACTTTAAAAAAAAACAAAATATAATGTGTAAAGTCACGTTTTTGGCTACATACTGGACATTGATGTTTGTTGCAAGAATTCAAGTTTTTCATCTACTAAAAAATGACCCTGTCATTAATTCAGAGTGCCCTTTAGTATTCCACTAATATTCACATAATGAAAGGGAATTTTACAATAAGACCAGGACAATCGGAGCCTTGGGGAATTGTATAGCACATTGTTTGTGACACAATATTATATTACTAGCAACTTTGAAGCCTCACAATGCTGTTGTTTGCCACACAATGAGAGGCTCCCCCCCCCCCCCCCCCCCCTAACTTGCGAGCCTCGCGATGATTGCCTTCGGCGCTCATCGCGGGCCCTGCACATGCACAAGCCCGCAACGTTGCGATCATTACAGACAAACGCTCTCACCCTTGTGTTGCTTTCCCCCCTTTCCCTCCCCTGTGTCTCTATCCACCTCTCTCCCTTCCCTGTTTCTTTATCCCCCTCTCTCCCTCCCCTGTGTCTCTATCCCCCTCTCCCTCCCCTGTGTCTCTTTCCCCCCTCTCCCCCAGACAAACACTTTCACCCCTGTGTCTCTTTCCCCCCCCTGTGTCTCTATCTCTTTGCCCCCCTCTCCCTCCCCTGTGTCTCTTCCCCCCCTCCCTTCCCTGTGCTCCTTTTGCCATTTACGTGTGTGAAAACACTTGCGTGCTTGGAAAAATTTATCAATTTTCCCAAGCCCGCAAAGAGCTTCTGAATTACGGCCTTGCAAAAAATTTACGGTTTTAGCGGCCACCATTTTTTTTGGAAGCCATTGGGAGGCCGCCAAAAAGACGCCAATTGAATAGCAAATTAGCTTTCAATCTCACTTATGGACTCCCTGTCTCAGGGGGAGACAGGGAGCCCATAAGTGAGGTTGCACTCTAATTTCCTATTCAATTGGCGTCTTTTTGGTGGCCTTCCAACGGCTTCCAAGTTACAGGCTTGAAAAAAAATGGCGGCCATTTTTTTTCAAACTTGGAAGCAGTTCGGAGCCTCTACCACCTCTACTTTGCAAGCCTCGCAATGATCGCCTTCGGCAAGCCTTTCCCCCCCTTTACTACTTTACTGTCCTCACGATGAGCGCCTTTGGCGCTCATTGCAGACCTTGGCAAACCCATAGCTTTCGGGCCTCACAATGAGCGCCTTTGGTGCTCATTGTGCATGTGCAAGCCCGTAATTTTTAACATAGTTTTACCGACAAACTTGCAAGTACGACAACTATATATGTGATTCCCAAGGCTTCAATAATCCTTATAGAGGTTGAAAAGTGAAATTAATCCTTGAGGAACATCTCCTAACAGGGTTTTAGATTTGTATAAACTAAATATAACCACAGTGAAACAATGGAGTTTAACTATCATAAAATCTCCTGCAGGGTGACTAAAGTCTGTAATAAAATATGTGTGTATGCATATATACCGTATATACTCGAGTATAAGCCGAGTTTTTCAGCCCTTTTTTTAAAGGCGGGTGATTGAGAAGGGAGGATGAGGAGGTTGAGGATGAGGAGGGAGGTTGAGGATGAGGAGGGGTTGAGGAAGGGGGTTGAGGTTGAGGAGGGGGTTGAGGAGAGAGGATGAGGATGGGGGGATTGAGGATGGGAATTGAGGATGGGGGGTTGAGGATGAGGATGGGGGGCTTGAGGAGGGGGATTGAGGATAGGGGATTGAGGATGGGGGTTGAGGAAAGAGGATTAGGATGGGGTTGTTGAGGAGGGGTATTGAGGATGGGGGGGTTGAGGAGGGAGGTTGAGGAGGGAGGTTTAGGAGGGGGTTGAGGATGAGGAGGGAGGTTGAGGATGAGGAGGAGGGGTTGAGGATAGGGGGTTGAGGAGAGAGGATGGGGATGGGGGGTTGAGGAGGGGAATTGAGGTAGGGGGGGTTGAGGAGGGGAATTGAGGATGGGGGGGTTGAGGAGGGAGGTTGAGGATGGGGGGGGTAGAGGAGGGAGGTTGAGGATGGGGGGGTAGAGGAGGGAGATTGAGGAGGAAGGTTGAGGAGGGGGTTGTGGATGGGGGGGTTGAGGAGGGGGATTGAGGATGGGCGGGTTGAGGAGGGAGATTGAGGATGGGGGGTTGAGGAGAGAGGATGAGCATGGGGGGGTTGAGGAGGGGGATTGAGGATGGGGGGTGGTGGAGGGAGGTTGAGGAGGGGGTTGAGGATGAGGAAGGGGTTGAGGATGAGGAGGGAGGTTGAGGATGAGGAGGAGGGGGGTTGAGGTTGAGGAGGGGGGTTGAGGAGAGAGGAAGAGGAGGGGAATTGAGGATGAGGATGGGGGGGTTGAGGATGGGGGTTGAGGAGAGAGGATGAGGATGGGGGATTGAGGATGAGGAGGGAGGTTGAGGTTGAGGAGAGAGGATGAGGATGGGGGGTTGAGGAGAGAGGATGAGGATGGGGGGATTGACGATGGGGGATTGAGGAGGGGGGATTGAGGATGAGGAGGGTGGTTGAGGAGGGAGGTTGAGGAGATAGAATGAGGAGGGAGGTTGAGAATGAGGAGGGAGGTTGAGAATGAGGAGGGAGGTTGAGAATGAGGAGGGAGGTTGAGAATGAGGAGGAAGGTTGAGAATGAGGAGGGAGGTTGAGAATGAGGAGGGAGGTTGAGAATGAGGAGGGAGGTTGAGAATGAGGAGGGAGGTTGAGGATGAGGAGGGAGGATGAGGATGAGGAGGGAGGTTGAGGAGTGGGGTTTAGGAGGGTGATAAGGGAGGGGGAAGAGACACAGGGAAGGGAGAGGGGGACACAGAGGGCACAAGAGGGACACAGGGGGCAGCACATTTCCCACTTTCGGCTTATACTCAAGTTACTCATTTTACCCAGTATTTTGTGGTAAAATGGGTGCCTTGGCTTATACTCGGGTCGGCTTATACTCGAGTATATACGGTATATAGTAAATAAATAGTACATATGTGTTCACATTTAAATGCCTAAAACAAGTTAAAAAACCTGCTTCCAGCTCATAATTCCGAGAAAAACAGTTATTACACTGCATTCTGGGAAGCTGAGCTGGGACATGCAAATGTGCCCACAAATGCCTCGCTCTTCAATCCACAGCCATTATCAAACATGGCTTCCTTTAAGCTTATGCATGCTGTATTATACAGCTTTAATGCAAAGCCAAGGTTGGATTAAACACAAGCTGAGTATCCTATCCATGTACAGCTGTTTCAAGCTTACTGGCTATCATCAGCATGGAACGGGATCTCAGCCTGTGTTGTGAACCTTATGAGTAGGTAGTTCACCACAACAATCATTTATAATATGGTGGGCAAAAGAGCGATAGAAGCCCTCCACCGTACAGTAGGACAGTAAATAAATTGTACATCTGTGTTCACATTTGCATGTCTAAAACAGGTTAAAAAACCTGATTCCAGCTCACAATTCCAAGAAAAACAGTTATTACACTGCATTCTGGGAAGCTGAGCTGGTACATGCAATTGTGCCCACAAATTATATATATATATGTGTATATATAATATATTTTACTATAGATTCAAATTAATACATTATGCCACTTTACATCTGAATTGCCAGAGGAAATGTATTTGTTACATAGGTGGGCTTAAGTGCTCAGGTGGGGGAGGTTTTGCTGGGGGAAATTGTTGCTTGAACAAATATATGACTCATTCAAGGCTCACACATCCTCTTGCATTACTGATATCCTCCTATTCCTGATAGATGCTTAAAGAACCAGAATACTCACAAGATAAAGGACTGTATCTATTTTGTCATTTGTTAGTTCAAGAAATATATATTTACATATTCAGCAATAAAGCATCTGTAAATAAAATGGTTTAAAAAGGAATGTTAACCTGCCTGAGCTGCTGGGTTTGTCTCCACATCCTCTTCTGCCACTTTCTCCCCTGTGTCTCTTTCACCCCCTTGCTCCCCGTTTTCTCTTTCTCCCCTCTCCCTCCCGGGCCTCTTTCCCCCCCCCCCCGCCCGTGTCTCTTTGCCCCCCCCCCCCCCCCCCCCCTGCCTCTGTCTCATTTGCCGTTTATGGGTGTAAAAACATGTGTGGGCTTGGGGAAATCGATTTGCGGGCCATGCTGTTTGTTATGGGTTTAACGGTCACCCTTTTTTTTTAAGCCCTTAACTCGGAAGCTGTTTGGAGCCCACAAAAAGATGCCAATTAAATAGCAAATTAGCTTGTTACCTCACTTACGGGCTCCCTGCCTCTCCCCCTGCACCTATTGAGGCCCTCGCCTGTCCCCCCTCTACCTTGTGGGCCTGCAATAGATGAGGGCCGCAATGGGCGCATGGGGAGAGGCAGGGAGCCCGTAAGTGAGGTTGCAAACTAATTTGCTATTCAATTGGCGACTTTTTGTGGCCTCCGAACGGCTTCCGAGTTACGGGCTTGAAAGAAAAATGGCGATGGTTACGGGCTTTGCAAGCTTTTTTTTTCAAGCCCGTAACTTGCTTTGCTCTGCGCATGCCCGTAACTTTGCTAGCGTTGCACACAAACTCGCAATTACGACAACTATATATATGATGGCTTTATTGGTGACTTTATAAACTCACATTTGTTGAACTAACAAGTGGTGAAGTAGACACTCACAGACCTCCTTACACTAGTTCTTGAAATTACCACCATATGAGTAAACAAATATGTTTTGAAAAACTTAAGACAGTACTAAGCATAATTATGCAAGGTAGATGTCATAAAGCTAGTTTTTAATGAGAAAATTATACATTTACATGCATCTCTTGGACCCTGGAGGAATTCATGATGTTTTAATGTGGTTGTGTGAGGGCTGTTTCTATTTTTGCAGGACAGAACTTGCAGTTATTCTTGCAAACTGATTGCTTCTTGGCATATGTGGTGTTAAATCTCCTGATTTAATAACCCCACTACCCATCCTACCTCCTCACCAAGACCACTCTCTGTTTAATAGATTGGAACTTGGCCTTAATCTCTAAGCTGCCAGGAAGTGTTCAAGTCAGACATGATGAAAACTTGCTATATGAAAATGATTTTCTCTAATAATGGATTCATGCTCATGGCACCCAGCTGCTGCTGCTGTTTGTTTGTTACATACTTCAAAAATGTGAATCTTTTCCTATGAAACAGCAGTCCTTTCAAAAACCTACATTTTCTTTTCATTTAAAAAATATTTCCAGTGCCACCCCTGTCATGCAATTGATATGACATAAATATTACACTGTATAGATTAATATAGTTTCTTAAAATATTACAATGTATAGGTGAATTGAGTTTGAAGTTCAATTTATCGACAAGTATATGCTATGTGCAGAAATAGCTTTATTGGTATAGCAGTAAATATCAAGTATAAACAATCATAAGTGTTTACACTTGTAAGCTTGGATATTTAGTTAGATCATAATACAATCTCACAATTCACTCAATAATGATGTAAGACAGTTTTGTAGATTGTGTGATACAAGATTATATATGTTGAATATTGCTAAGTGTGGTCCGCTGTATAGGTGTTTTTAATAATTGGTTTTGTAACAGAGTTAAGTAAATCAGACTGAAGGGAATATGGGCACATAATTAAATATATTGATTAACACCTACAGTCCGGAATGCAGGTGCTAATGAGTCTTGGTTCTGTGACCACTCCCAATATGGGCACAGAATTAAATATATTGTTTAAAAACTCCAGTCCGGAAAGCAGGTGCTAATGAGTCTTGGTTCTGTGACCACTCCCAATATGGGCACAGATTGAAATGAATTGATTAACATCTCCAGTCGGGAATGCAGGTTTCTAATGAGTCTTGGTTCTGTAACTACTACCAATATGAGCACAGATTGAAATATATTGATTAACATCTACAGTCTGGAATGCAGGCTCTAATGAGTCTTGGTTCTGTGACCGCTCCCAATTTGGGCACAGATTTAAATATATTGATTAACATCTACAGTCCAGAATGCAGGTGCTAATGAGTCTTGGTTCTGTGACCACTCCCAAAAGAGTAACAGAAGGATTGTGGTATATTGGGATAATTTTAACTCCACCACAAATTAGAAAGTTAAACCAGTTTATACATACCATGCATAGGATTTCAGGATAACACCTTTCTCATTTTCAGAATCCCTTCTCAAGATAGTCTGAAGTAATCCCTCTTTGTGTTATTGGTTTGTTAGGAAGAATGGTGGATATAGAATATATTTTGATATAGACAGATATAGTAATATATCTTAAGGAAGATATGCAGGGGGCATAGGTTTATGTCCAAGAAGGACAGTCAGGTATGTTCCCAGAACAGGACTGTCAGATAAGACAGAAAAGACTCAGGCAAGACAATAGTAGAGATGAAGAAAATACCCCAGGAAAAAGAAGGTAAGACCAGGAAAAGACAAAAGACCCCAAACCCTTTCTCTGCCATTAGATAACTATTTCTTCCTCATCGTCACAAGGTTGGTTTCCACCAGTCACAAATAGTTACTCCCCGTTTGCATGTAAATGTCTAAATTAGAATGTATTGATAAATATGTTGTGCATATCTGTTTCTATCCGCTTGAGAGCATTCTGGTACAAAATATTACATTGGATTAATTTTAATATGTATGTGACCTCTGTCCCATATTGTGTGCCAAGTATATTTGGTTAATAGACTACTATTGTGCCATTATCTTAACACCTGCTTGATAATGTTTATATGAACAATGTGGTCGTGAGGAGAGATGCATATGCCTTAGAACACGCTATCTTGATGCCTTTTGCAATGTTTCATCTTGAGGAGTCTTTTAAGATTTGTTTAATAGACTCCAAAATTTAATTTGTACAAAGGAAAATGATTTAACCCCTCACATGTTAAAAAAATATACCATAAATATGTCAGTGTTTACAGTGGTAGTATCAAGACAACCATATAATGTAAATAATTGATGGGTGTGGTATTCTTTTTACCCTCAAAACACACAACACCCCCCAATATGAATATGTCCTTAAGTTGTTAATTATAGTGACAGTCTTTCAATAGAACTGAATTAAGTTTTCTCTGGAGCCTAGTTTTGTTAGGAACAGATAAAGATGTTTGCTAACATTAAAGCAAAATTAAATATAATAGAAATGAAAGGCTTTATTTATTTTAAACTTAATTTTGCTCATTGTCAAATAAAGTTCTGTTCAAGAGAATACTATAAATATTACATTGCGCTGACTACAGGAAACGCGACATCCATATAAGCAATAAGACATATAATCCATATAAGCAGTTTTACACTTGTTTACAGAATTATTTATTGCCAAACAAAACAGTATAATTACTTATAAATTCAGAATATTGTGGTTTCTACTTTAATTATTCTGTTATTTTTTTATGATAATGAATTTATGACTCACTTTGTATTTCTGAATGTCACTAGTATTTATTTTTGTTACTTTTCTTATTTTTCCTGCATTTTTGTTTTGCACAACTAAATTTTCTGTAAACCACTGTGTAAAAAGTAGTTAGTCTATAATAGGCAAATTATGTCTTCCTAGTTAATAAAACAGCATCTAAAGTATTAGCTATTCCATGCAGTGCTGGGCAATTCTTAAATAATGCCCCCTGACAATTTGTTTATCTATTTTTTATGCAGGAGACAGCCTTGACAATTAAAATCAAATTAATTACACCGTATGGCAATCTTTCTGCAGTTTTCCAGTAGAGACTAATATAGATGTAAGTTTCCAATATTTCCTCCCACTTGACTAAACATTTTGCCTATTATCAATTTTATTTTTATGAATGAGGTTTTAAGAAGGGGGCTTTAATATTCCATTACCATTTAGAAGGGTCAGCAATGCATTGCTTACCAGCGAAAGAATTAATAAGGACCCAGTCATCCTAAAAAGAAGTTGATTTAATTTTAAAGTGATTTTGATTTAATTAAAAACTGGTTATATATTGTACTAGCAGGTTTTCTCTACAATAAATACTTTCTAAAATATTAAGAATGTATTTTGTGGCTACTGTGTGGCTCAGAGTGCTTGATAATGGTGGGTCAGGAGTATAACATAGCAGCTCATTATTTTGGCCACTACAGAGACGGAGAAGCAGACTGTAATCCTAATTAGCACATCAAAGCAGCTAATTAATATGTGTAAGCCGCTCAATAAGATACATATACAACAACAACTTGGAATTTTCCAGGATTGATTCACTTTAGAAAAAAAGATTAACACAACAAATAGGCTGTTTTTCATGCTCTTTAGGAATAACTAACAACTTGATTTTGGGGTGACAGAGTTCCTTTAATTACTCCACCTTAAACTAGATGCTTAGGGAATCTTGGCCACTGTGTATGAGCCCCATTCAATTGAGGTTTCAGGAGATCCGGAGGCCAGTAAGTGAGGTTGCAAACTATTTTGCTATTCATTTGGCGTCTTTTTGCGGGCTCGGAACAGCTTTGAGTTAAGGGCTTGAAAAAAATGACGATGGTTAACCTCTAAACTCACAGCCTCCGGAAGCCTTTCATCTTTCAATTTCGCAAGGCTAAAATCGCAAATCGCTATTCAATTGCTCAAGCCCGCAAATGTATTCACACCGTAAACTGTAAAAAAAATTCTAGGACTGCTAGAGAGGACCCGCAAGGGGGTTAACCACCTATTCGTAGCACTGTAAATGCAAATAAAAAACTCACTACTGGACTGTAAATAACGGGAAAAGCGATGATAGACATTAGAATTAATTGCACAACAGTCTCAAGCCCACAAATCGTCAGGAAATTATATTTATTTTTATGTATAATTTGGGGGTTAAATCAATCTCGGGAATCAATGAGTTAATTCATATCAGGCCACCCATATGGAAAACTGCAGAAAGATTTGTATTTTGTGGGTTTGCTCGTCTAATTGCACATCGGACCCCCAAATCTAATTGATCGACATGTAACCTCCAGGTTTCACTGCCTTAATATTTACAGTCTCATTTTCTATTGGCTGATTCGAAATGGGCGGTTATGGGCTTGTTGAATTGATCTTGTTCCCCCCCTGAAGTGCTCTGAACCAGTGTATGGGTTACGGTTTTGGCTTGGTGCCCGTAACTTGCGGCCTTGAGCAATTGAATAACATCGCAATCGGAGACCAACGGGAGCTTGCAGCACGCCCCCAGACATACGACTTACTACGATCGAGTTGCGGGCTTGGAACTGAATGTGGCCCTAGGTGTAGCTTCCTGCAGGGTGAGGTGTGCACAGAATACAACACTATATAAAGCAGCCACTCTGAGCAACCCACAGCAAATAACCATTGAAACCACTGACTAGTAGATATATTGTGTGTGGCACGTGCTCTTCAGAGAACAATCTGTACATCCGGGGCTAGATGCATTTATATTGTGGGGGATGTATGTGTGGGTGGATTTTAAACATGTATTTAAAATATATTTAAAAAGTTGCTTGACCACTAGGTATACAACCGTCACTTTCGATGGATTCAATTTCTCTTTCTCAGAAAGTACTCATTGAAAACAAAACCGACCTAATACATGGCTTGACAAATTCTAAGAGTATAGTATATCTCTCTATCTAGTAATTATTTATCCACTAGCGACTTGCCTGTCAAAAAATGACGGCAATAAGATTGTAAGGCCGGTACATTTTGTTGGTGTTCCAAGATGCAGGAAGCTTTGTGCAGAAGAGCTGTCAATCTGTTTTCATGTTGCTGCAGTATACAATTTGTGTTTTGAGGGCTGTGGAGCTGCTGTGCAAGTGTCAGTAATGTGTGCAGTGTGTAGTGTAGCTGTGTACTTCCGCATTGTGTAAGTTAGTGTTGTAAAATGCCGCCTAATGTGTGGTACACGTCTGTGGCTGATTTGGCGTGCTTGTTCTTGGATCGCGTCTGTCTTTTTGGGAAAATCCGTATGTGTTTGGTGGTGTTTTGCGTTTTTTTGGGGCGGCCATTTTTTCTCTCGCTTAGGGGATTTTCGGGTGTCTAAACTTCAACTTAAATTGAGGTGTAACTTCAGTTTCTGAGGTCCTGAGTTCCCCCCCTTGCTGTGGGTAAGCTTTTTATGTATTTGTTGTGAGTATTTATTGTGTTTTTAATGTTTTCATGTGCGCGGGTTTGGGCGGTAAGATCGTATTTTTGCAAGACCGTAATGTTTTTTTTTCAAAGCTGCGTGGCTCATATTTGTTTCTCGTAGGTCCATAAATTTTGCAAGGTCCGCAGTTGCTGTCAAGGAGTGCCTTTGGTGCTCCATGCCAGCAACTGAGGCCCTCGCTTTGCGAGGGCCGCAGGGTCACTACTCGAGCCTGCATCGTTAGCAACAACCCGCTTGCTCACAACTATATATGTAAGATAAAGATTAATAATGAGTATTGCAGAATATTGTGAATCCTTTTGTATTGGACAAACGCCTTATTTATATTGACGAGCTTTCGAGAGGTTTGACCTCTCTTTATCAAGTCTGAAGCAATATTGATCTATCTATCTATTTATATTTATTCTCTGACTCACAAAAAAAAATCAAAGATTTGTCTGGGCTGCTTCTATGTCTGATCTCATTTTAACAAGTAAAATTTGATCAAACAGAGTCAATGTGCCATTGTAATCCCATTATATTTATATTGAATAACAAAACTAGATATCTTTAGAAAGAAAAAAAAAAACCAAAGCCTTTGAATATTTAAATTTTATATATCATCGTTTTTTTTCTATGGGTTTCCAGTTCCATTACTAAGCTGATGCTTTTAGTAGATTTCTCAGGAAGGTGTTATGTGCTTGTGGACAACCACCTACAATACAGTTGTCAAAGCCAAGCAGCATCTGCAAAGGCAAATAAAATATTAGCATGTATTAAGAAGGGTATAGAAGCAAGGGAAGCAAATATAATTCTACCACTATACAAATCTCTAGTACGCCCTCATTTGGAATATGAAGTACAATTTTGGGCACCACTTCATAGAAAGGACATTTTAGAGCTGGGAAAGGTACAGAGGAGGGCAACAAAACTAATAAGGGGAATGGAGGGGCTAAGTTATGAAGAAAGACTAACCAAACTAAACTTATTTTCTTAAGAAAAAGTTGTCTAAGAGGAGATATGATGACTTTATATAAATACATCCAGGGTCAGTATAAAGATTTGTCAAGGGAGCTTTTTGTGCCAAGAGGTTTTCAACTGACAAGAGGATATCCTTTGAGGTTAGAAGTAAAAAGATGTCACCTTAAAGAAAGAAAAGGGTTCTTCATAGTAAGGGTGGTTAATCTGTGGAATTCTCTACCAAAGGAGGTGGCGACAGCGGATTCAATAGATAACTTTTAAAGGGGACTGGATTTATTTTTAAATACAAAGAGCATTCAGGGTTATCCTGGATAAGTAAACAGGGAGTATTGATCCAGTGAGGAGTCCGATCGCCAGTATCTTGGGTCAGGTAGGAATTCATTTTTTTCCATTTTGAGACAATTGGCAAAGCTTCACTGTTTTTTTTTTTGTTTGCCTTCCTCTGGATCAATTAATAATTAATCCGCATATTGCAGATCAGAGAAGATCTTAAAAGGTTGGAGTTGATGGGCTAAAACATTTTCTTCAACCTCGATTACTATGTTACTATGTTATAGAGCTTTCCTTCAGTGGACACAGTTTCATTGTAATAAATAAAATAGAGGAAGAAAAGCACAATTATATTACTAGCAGGGTGGTTTTGGTTAGGGGCAATCCGTGGTTTTTAATCTTGCTAGGTATTTACAGAAAGCACTCCATATGCTACATCCTTAACACAAAGACAGGGCCTTCCATTTGTTATCAATGTGTTAACGTTATTTTTGCCTTTACTTAAAGCCTGTATACAATTATGGAATATGTTGGCAAGTTACAAATAAAGGATAACTAGCACATTCCC
>CM050174.1:58176364-58201364 GCA_027410445.1 Discoglossus pictus
AACACCGATCACTGCAATAGCAGTTTAAATGAGCCAATATCTTTGAAATTCAAACTATAGTGTAAGTTTAAATAAGAAAAATAGATTTTTTTTAAAAAACATCTCTTTGATTGTCTGTTTTTTAAAACAGACTTTCCTCTACTTCCTTACCAAGTTTCCGGTGTAGTGATTGCCGCGTGACCACTGGCTGGCTCGCCAGTCGGAAGGTCATTGCATGTGGCTTCACCTAAATTACTGCATGCCTAGCAACACTTTCTAGTTGGTGCCCCCCCCCCTTATCACAGAGCTTGTTACGTTATGGCACAACCGAGTGTCCGGCAGTTGTGCCACATTGAGATGGGCCTAGAAAAGGTGGCCTAATGAAAGCATGTCTCCACTTCACCCAGTAATCTAGCCGCGGTCAACGGGCATCTCAAACTGCGGTCGAAACTCAGCAAAGAAAATGCTCACATCTGCATCACAAGTTTTACTTGGACTGAAACTGCCATGTTGGAACATCATAACTAAACTTGGCACAGCAGACAACGGTCAGCCAGAATGGCGCATTGCTCTAGTAGCCTTCAAACTATCAGGGCTAGCTATCGACATCGCTGCCCTCAGTGAAGTCCACCTCCCAGAGGAAGGCAGCTTTCTGGAACGTGGCACAGACTCTACTGGTCAGGCAAGCCAGAACCCGAGAAATGCCTCACTGGTTTCGGCTTCATGGTCAGGAATCCTATCGCCTCCAAACCTGATAACCTGCCTAAAGGTCACTCTGACCACATCATTTTCATGGTCTCCCACTGCAGAACAAGCAGCATGCAATAATGTTCAGTGTCTATGCCCCAAATCTTCAAGCAAATCCTGTGGGAAAAGGACTCATTTTACACTGACCTGCCCAATTTTGTACAGAACGTCCCTGCAGACGACAAGGTCATCATCCTTCATGACTTCAATGCCAGAGTAGTCAAAGATTCAGAAGCTTGGAAAGGGGATCTTGGCAACCACGCTGTTGGAAGCTACGATTGCTGCTCAGAGCAGAAACTGACCAACATAGTTTTTCAGCAGAAATACAGGCTGAAGATAACCTTAAGTCTTTTGTGAAGCAACTTTCAACAAAAGCTTTTATGAAGCCCTGAAGGCGGTGTACAGCCCATTGCACAGTGCAGACGGTCAAACACTCCTTACAGACAAGGCGTTGAGCTTGAACCATTGGTCTGACCACTTTCAGACTCTGCTTTGCACCAACCGCGTAGTTTCAGTCTCATCGCTCAGAAATGGATGAAATCCCTACTCTCGAAGAGACCATAAAGCAGCAGGAGTCAATGGGATCCCAGCAGAGATCTGGGAACATGAGGGCCCAGCAATTCATGCTAAACACCATGAGCTCCTTGCTTGTCTGACATGGCCTGCCCATCTTGGGTGACCCTACATGGTATAGCTCACAGCTTCATTGAGGTACACAGGCCCCTTCACCTGGACAAGGTAGGGATCCAGAAGAGTATTTATTTATTATTGTTATCCTTTATTTGTAAAGCACCAGCATATTCAGTAGCACTATACAGGGGTTAAGTACATAGAAATTACAATAATAAACACACAGCAAAAGAGTGGAGGGCCCTGACTTGAGCTTAAATGCTTTTATCCCAAAGCATCTTACAAGACTGAAATCTCAAACTTACAATCTAAAGGGAAAGGAAGAGACAGAAAAAACGTGGCTTTAGAGTAGTATTTTCTTGAGCAGGTGTATTAATGCATGCACTACAGGGCATCTGCTCTTTGAGTCTTTGATCCAGGGCAGTAGATAATATGTAGTTTGAATCTTTAAAAAAACAACAAACAAACAAAAAAACAGCCCATTGTGCTTGCCTGGGTTTAAGTTGTTTAGCTATTAGTAAGTATTCAGTGTTTATATGGTCACTATACACCACCGTAAGATGTGTAGCTACTTTTAACAGGTGTCGGCACTCTTCAAAGACAAGTTTTTTGGCCAAAAGATCTCTGCTACTACATCATACTTCCTGTCAGTTTGGATACCGTTTCTTGGAGAAGTAAAAAACTGGGTGGAGTACTTCTTTTGTCCCTTGTTGCAGAGACTGGCTCCAACGAGGTATCAATTCCTGGAATAAATGGTTGAGTGGAACTTGGATGTGCCAGGAGAGAAGCTAAAGTAAAGGGCTGCTTGAGTGTACCAAAAACTTGTTGTTGGAGTCAAAGTCCTAGAGAAAGAAATGCGAGTGTTTGTTTAGGCAGTAAGTGGCTTTATGATTCATTAAAAGCTCATGCTTAACTTTCTACAGTTAAAGTATTATGCCCATCAGATCTAGCTTGAAAAAGGCCATGGCGTTCTTAAGATTTTTAAATAGTTCTGGGTCAATGGAAATTTATTTGTAACAGTTACACTGTTTAGATCCCCGGAACCATTGTTTTTCTTAACAAAAAAGATGGGGGTCCACACTGGCAAGGTAGAGGGATGAATGAATCATTTTTTTTATGTTATGATAGATAGTGTGGTAGGGGGTGGCATCTTCATCTTTATTGACAACGATGAACAATTTGAAAGCTTGAAGAAGCAGTGAGTCTGTACCAGAGGCAAAGCTGCCTTGGAGTCAGCTTACCTTCAATTGTTCCTGCAGGATCTGAGCAAGTGGCAGATGGGAGGATATGTAGTTGACATCATCACTCCCCAGCTGAAGCAATATTCCAGGGGAAGTGCCACAGAGAATGCAGATGAGAGGTGGTATGGAAGATATTGTCCCTCTCCAGGGACAGATGGGAGGTGGACTTTGTGAGACAGGCACTCCCCATCTGCAACAGGATTTCATGGGAGGATACATGGAGAATGTTATGCTCCCCAGAGGCAGGTAGGAGATAACAGTGCTCCCAACAGCAGATGGGAGCTTTCCCCAGCAACTGAATTCTTCTTGGACTATCAATGCTGTACAACTAAGGCCTAATTCGGGCACATTCATCTAGACTGGGAAAGTGGGCACTGGTTCATTTCCCAACAACCAGGCCTAAGAACGCACCGCTCCTGAGCCGACCTTATCAAAGGAACCCTCCGTTCAGAGGAAACAGACCTCTTACTAGACAAAGACTGGAACTCATTAGCCCAAACATACATGGCAGCAGACCTGTTGTGACAGAAGGGATTGCTTTACTTTATTATACTACTCGACTGATTACTTTCATGTTAAACGTGTGGTATTCGTATATATTTTTATAAGTAGCTTTGTGTCAATTGAAGGTATACAGTGTGACCTTGTCTATGGAGGTGTAATCAAGTGTTTGTTTGTAAAGACGGCTACTAACCAGTCAGATATTATGCAACAGCTCTGACTGATTAGTTTAACTTTGCCTTATAATCTAGTGACCATAATCTCAGATTCAAACTACTAATTACATTAGCATATCATAGTGTTCAATGGCACTGCTGTTTAATTACCTTGTGTTAATGTCTAATGTCACTATTGCATTTACCTCATAAACATTCTTGACACTGTTCAATAAAGAGAGTCTTCTGGTTAAGTGGTAGATATGTGTTCTTTTTCTGGATGCTGAGATTTCCATTCTCTATTTGCTGAAAGGCTATCAAACTTCTAATATCTACTCTAGCTGGTGAGGTGTAGAAAGGAACCCTTTGTATGGATGGAGAGTTGACCTGTTACATCAAAACTGTATATAAACCTAAACCTACATATTTTCTATATAGAACAAGTTTGTATTATAATAAAAGTGATAAGGCTATATCCACACTGCAATAGTGTTTGCCAAACTAATTCTGCCATGAAATCATGTCCAAAAAAAGTTTGACGAATCTCCACAACTTATTCCTAGTATTGCAAATTTACTTCCCATTACCCCAAAATGCTTGCCATCCCTCACAATCCTTCAAGACTCTTGTAAGGTAACCACATAGCTTTCTATCTCCGACACACAAAGGGAACTGTAGGGTTCCACAGGACACAGTTTGGAAACATTGCTGGAAAGTGTTACAATCCTTTAAGTGTAGTTGATATACAAATATATTGTGGTTTCACAGTTAAGCCACAGTGACTTTGAGCACGTACTAGAGCCTCACATTTTTTAAGAAGTAACAATATTTTCACAAGTTAGGTGCAAAAAAAGCTTCCTGCAAGATACTATTACTGAGCGAGAGCAATGGTACTGCCAACAAGGCATAAGTAATATAGTGAATTCTGATGGTCAATTTGCTTAAAATATGCCACTGAGACATTGGCAACAATTAGCTATTTAAGGGGCTACTGTAGTACAGTAATATTTCACTTGTTTATGTAGCAACAGATAAGATAAAAAAATAGTTTTTAAGAAAGCGTTTAAAACTTACTTTTGAATTTTAGTGTTGAAGAGAGTAGCAGAGCTGCTTATCTCTACCTCTATTTGATAACCAGAAATGCTGAAGATCCGCCCAGGAGGCTGTCCTAAAAGTTTTCTTACCAGTCTAGATAAGCCTTTAGTGGCGACTTCAGGGAACGAGGTAGGTAAAGATCTTTATCAGGTCAGCCTCTTGGGTTCAGATCCTCGATCATCATTTGGACACATGGCAGGGACGGAGAACAGCATATCTGTTGAAGTGTGAAACACTAAAGTTTTAAAAATAGATTTTTTTTTCATAAACCAATTTTATTGCGAATCAATTATTAAATTAAATCATGAAACCCTAATGTTTGCGCTCTACAGTGGTCTTTTAATTAATTAAGATTGATATGTCATACTGTGTTTCACTATTCAGTTGCATGGAAACAAGTTAAAAGCTCTATAATAGCGCTTATAGTCTCCCATTGTTTCTCCCATCAGGGTGAATTTGGCACTGGCTTACACGGAGTTGACTGAGGAGCTTTACCGTCTACGAGACCTCACTGCCCTACAGAGCCGCATTCTGAGGTCACTGCTGGAGGAGCAGGCAGGTAAGAAACATTCACCAGCAAATATACATTACTTCAGTATCTGAACGCTTCCCAGTATATATAACAGTATTTGTCTGTACCGTATGACTTGTTTGAATTGACTTGTTTGAATGTCTGTAGCATTTATCTGAAATTATTTATTTTTAGAATTCTTACATCTAAAAAAATGCATTTCCTTCAAGGATATATCAAGGGTAGGCTACATCACTCCTGTAATACAGTGAAATATTGAAATACAGGATGCTTTTCAGCACTCCAGTACCCCTGTTCAACACTCTGTTGCCTATCCTTTATAAAGTTATAAATAAATATAAAAAGGTTCTTTTATCATAGAATATAGAGTAACCTATGAAAAAATATACCGTATATACTCGAGTATAAACCAAGTTTTTCAGCCCTTTTTTCAGCCTAAAAAAGGCCCCCTCGGCTTATACTCGACTCACTCCCCCCTGTGTCTCTCTAACCCCCCCGTGTCTCTCTAACCCCCCCTGTGTCTCTCTAACCGCCCCCTGTGTCTCTCTAACCCCCCATGTCTCTTTCCCTTCCGCCTCCTCATCCACAACCCCCCCCCCTCATTCTAAACCCCCTCCTCACTTTTTCCTCTCTAAATACCTCCCCCTCTCCACTCACTTACCTGCTTCTGCTCCGGCCTCTGCTCCTTCCGTCTTGACCCGGCGGGCATGTGACATCACATGCGCGCCGGGTCAAGACGGAAGGAGCAGAGGCCGGAGCAGAAGCAGGTAAGTGAGGGGAGAGGGGGAGGTATTTAGGGGGGTTTAGAATGAGGAGGGGGGTTGAGGATGGGGGGGTTGAGGAGGGGGGTTCAGGTTGAGGGTGTTGAGGATGATGGGGGGTTGAGGATGGGGTTGAGGAATGCGGGGGTTGAGGATGAGGATGGGGGTTGAGTAGGGAGGATGAGGGGTTGAGGAGGGAGGTTGAGAAGGGAGTTTGAGGGGGGGGGGTTGAGGATGAGGAGGGTGGTTGAGGAGGGGGTTGAAGATGAGGAGGGAGGTTGAGGAGGGGGGTTGAGGTTGAAGAGGGGGTTGAGGATGAGGAGGGAGGTTGAGGATGAGGAGGGGGGTTTAGGAGGGAGTTTGAGAATGAGGAGGGGGGTTGAGGAGGGTGTTAATGGAGGGGGGAAGAGACACAGGGAAGGGAGAGGGGAAAAGAGACACGAGAGAGAGGGGAGACACAGAGGGCACAAGAGGGACACAGGGGGCAGCACATTTCCCACCCTCGTCTTATACTCGAGTCACTCATTTTACCCAGTATTTTGTGGTAAAATAGGTGCCTCGGCTTATACTCGGGGCGGCTTATACTCGAGTATATACGGTAATTTACATTTCTTAACTTTTCCTCAGCAAATTACTCTTTGTAACCACTCCAGCGTACCAACTAGTATCATTATTGCAGTTTTGTAACATGACTGGCTTAGCCTGAATGGACAGCTTATCAACAGCTTTGTGATTCTCTTTTCCCTGTTTTAAAAATCCCTATCAAATTTGTTTTAACTAATTAAGGCCACAGTGGATTACATGGTAGTTTGTATATGCAAAGAAAATTGCATTTATTTTAAATAAAATGCATTGTAAAGTTGATTATCTTTCTGCAGACTACACCACACTATGAGGTGATGAGACATTAAAATGACACACTGGGGTCTCCAGATACAGTATAATTTTAAGCTAAGGTAATAAGTAGTTTGTCGATTGAACGCTGCTAAAAATGCATTTTTCAACGGTAAAATATGACTAAGTTTACCATTTTGAACTGTCACTCAGCCTTTCTGATTCACTCACAAAAGAGGTAGAAAAGTTTTGTTAATAAGGGATAAATATATTTAATTATTTATAAGCCCCTGCGGCATTGTTTTCGTGCAGTCATTTACACAGAAAGACTAGTTATGACCAGACCCTGGCAACTGAAATAGCAAATTTCAAGTAATTGGTATTAGTTATAATTGTAAATCATACCAGCATATCAGTGAAGCAAGAACAGCTTCTCAGATGAATGCTCTATCAAAACAGGCATCTTTATGCAAAATCTATAAAATTAAATTCATTGGATAACCATATCTTACTTCTTATTTGAAAATATCCAATATAGTGTTTATGACGCAATAAGAACAGGTTATATAAGATAAACAGGGGACATATAGATCCCTGTTGGTACTGGAGAAGTTCAATGCGCTATTCCTGTGTATATTTAGAATTTGGAAAATACTTCTGACCAAAAGGACATGGAACTCACGTACTTGCACAGAATACATTAAAAAGAGTGTTTTAAACCTTATTAGATAATGTTTTTACAAAAAAAGGACATCTGAAGTCACCAAATGTGCTCCGCACAATGATATAGTGAGTTGAAATGCATATAGAAAGTTCATATCAAGGTCTTAATGCATTATAATAGAACCTTCTAGAATTTAATGCATCTTGATGTAGTGTTAAGATTTAGAACATTCTATCTGTATACTACGTGAAGTTTTATAAAAAACAAAGCTTCTTATTTATAGGAAAGCTCAAATTCATGTTGTATATCCTTACCTTTTGTGGGTTTTAAAAAAAATACCCTGATACTTTTTGTTGTATGTGATGTATTGTAATTGTTTTATTCTTTATCTTTGTTATGTACTTTTATGGAGGAAAACAATAAAAACATAAAAAAAAAAAAAAAAAAGAATTGCATATAGAAAAAAGTATTTTTCCTTTTGAAATTTCTGTCCAGATTGATTGAGTTATAAGCATGTGTAGTTACAGATTTTACTCTGCTGTATACACAAGGAGCTGCAAGTAATGGAAATAGTTTCCAATATTAGTTATATTGTTCTTTTTCAACCATTGGTTGGCATACAGAGAGATAGCACAGTGCCTTTAAGATCACATATCACCAGTTTCTTTTTGTAATAATAATCATTAGATATTTTACTGGGTAAAATAGAAAACAAATATAAACCAAATGAATTGGTGTGAGACAAATATGGATGTTGTAATTACTAAAAATATTTTAAAATCAAAAAAATAAAACAATTCAAATGTGTGATCTATTTATGCAATTTAGTGTTCTCTCCAGCAATTTTTACCAGCCTGGTGACATGAAGTAGTTTGGTGACATGAAGGAGTAGTTAGGTTGGTATATAGTTCTATAAGTTGTATTTGTGCGTTATTTATTTCTCAAGCCGGGTGTCACTATAAATTAGGTGGGCTGTGGAGAACACCAAAATTGTATGTAGTCATGGCCAACTCCATTGTTTTCTTTTTACCTTCCTCTACTTGTCAGTATATGCTTTATATTACATAGGCACGTTTGAGGCTAAGATTAGTTCATTGCCATTTGAGCTTTTATAATATAATATAGACAACTGACTTTGTCTAGCTGCCCTTCAAGCAGGAAGGAGCCATGAATTTGAGACATAACAGAGAGGGGGAGGTTTGAGACAACAATGGAAATGGCTAAAACAGATTATAATAGCATACAATATAAGGTAAATTAAACATTTATTCAACATTCTAAAACATTTTTCCCATTATCAAATAGATAGATGGATTTATATCAAACTGGGCATGTGACATCAGTGCAATTTGTGAGATACATTACAATTCAGCATATAAGGTAACAGGAGAAGTCTGATTTATTTTCTTAATATAAACTTAAATTCATGAACACTGCATTGACACTGGGTTCTATCTTTTCCAGGCCAGAGACACTCTCCGCCACACCGTCACTCTCCCTGCCCTCTTCGTCACTCTCCCTCATCCCTCCGTCACTCTCCCTCTAGTCAGCGCCGCTCCCCGGTTCCACAATGCCCCTCACCCATCCTGCAAAGAAGGTCACCTGTCCCCCAGTCTCCTGTTCACCAGCGCCGTTCCCCAGTTCCCCCTTCCTCCCCCTCTCGTAGATCTCCCATCCCCACCCCCTGCCCTTCTCCTGTGGTGCCAGAGCTTTCATACCCAAAGCCCCCAACACACCAGGCAAAGGCATCCTTCCAGGCTCGGCGGAGCTACTCCGAGATCAGTGAGCCCACTCTGTATCCAAGGGCACCCCGTTCCCTCTGGATGCCTGCAGGCACAGCCACCCTGCCCAAGCAGCGCTCCTACAATGAAGGGTACACTGGCAGCCCACCTGCAGGCTCCTGCTTCCAAGACCCTCCTCAACAATCTTCAGATGAGGACGAATGGAATCCACCATCGCCCCCCAGCCCTGAACCTGGAGCTGTACGATGTGCATCATTCTGTGCTGGGTTTCCAATCCCAGACATAGTTGGCAGGAGGATGTCTGCATCGTATTCACGAACCGAGCATGCCCAGTCATGGCCCTCTATCAACGTGAGATATTGGGAGAGGACATTTTTGGGAGGTTCTATTGATAACTCAGCCATATGCAAAATTACATTATTAATCCAGTAATGAGGCAATTGTGCACTGATAACAAAACCCATCTGCTCTCTTGAGCAGAGTAACACCAAAAACTTGGTATAATCAAATAATTTTTAGCTGACTTTATTTAAATATTCAGACTTTACCATTCTACCCTACTTGCAATATCTGTAGTGGCCTTTAAATTGACATAAAATTCTTAAATGTCTTAATTCCCGACTATTGATAGCTACACCCAATGTTGTTGAAGTCAGTTACTCAAGGACTCAGACAGGTCACAATTTAGGTTTAACAATCTGTGAACAGAGGTGAGACAATTAGTATTCATAAGGCCATGGAACTTCTAATTACCTCACCTGTATTCTTACAATGATCTGTCTGGGTGTTCTTGAGGAGAGGCTCTGGATTTCTGCTCTGCTTTACTATTATACATTGCATCCTTATCCTGCATGAATTGCCTAATGCAGTATGCAATTGGATGCACCTATTATTAGGTAGTGCACAGCCATATTCTTACTTTAACATATTATGAAGCTGTAAGAGGGAGGTCATAAGATTTTTAGATTGTTTTTTTTTCTCGATAAAAGTTTAGCAAAATTCAAATGATTGAAAAAAAATTACATTTTCAATTTTTTAAAACCCTATAAAATGCACGTGACTTCAAAATATGAGACTTCCCTGTCCCCTTTTATGCCTATTCATAGTAAAGTGGAGTTATTTATTCCAAAGCTCAAACTCAGATCTGTGGTGGAGAGATGGTGCTACGAAAAACAGTAACTGTCACTGGCTTTTTATTTGAAATGGATAATGTACATATATATCTTTAAATACATATTTTAATGCTCTAAACCTGTTTACTTAAATAATTTATCATTTATACAAACAAGATAAAACCATTTAGATAAATGTAGAATGTTCTGCTTGCCTTCCCATGACCTTCAGGCTAGATGACCATCTATTCAGCACATGTCGCTAGACTCTACCGCTAAAGTTATGAAGCAAATAGACAGCTCCCCAGTTTGAATATGATGGGAGAACCTTTAGCCCAAAAATAAAACAAAATACAAACTTTTAAACGAATTAAAAGTTTATCATGCTGATGTTTACTATTTAAAAGCCATGAGGGCTATTAAAAGACCACTACAATGTCAAACTAGTAAGCTAGTTAGTTTAATTATACATTGATCATTAATAAAACTCCTATTTCTATATCCTATTATTCAATATTATATTCACTTTGAGTATTAACCTCCAATGAGCCAATGTGATAAGGTCACCAAGAGGGATGGAGGAGGGAATGGAGGTCATTGCCAAGAGGAGACATTAACACAGTATGTCTTCAGCCAATAGAGAAAATTGTGTTGATATAACTATGTACCTGAAAGTTTAACACATTGACCTTATGGTCGACAGAGATAAGCAGCAGCTGATGTCTAATTATCACTTCTAGTTCGTTTTAAGGCAATTAAAGTGGTCATTTTAAGTGAAATTTTAATGGGTAGTACAGCTCTATGCTATGATTATCTGTGCATTATCCATCTCTCTGTCCCAACCTCTCTTTAGATCTCCTCTGCCCCTATTTCTAATGCATTTTTTTTGTCCATTCAATCCTACCGTACCCTATCCTAACAAACTCCCTCTTTATTTTCCTTTCCCACAGCTGCTGATGGAGACAGTAGATTCAGAGGTACGAAGTTGCCCCCTTTGCCAGTTGGCCTTCCCTGTAGGATACCCGGATGATGTACTGATCAAACACATTGACTCACATCTAGAGAACAGCAAGATCTAAAGGAAAAACCCTTCAATGAACTCAGGGGGGCTAAATGCTCATTATAGAAGAATCACGAAGGCACTCACTGAGCTGAATATGCTGCAGTGTATAATAATATTTTTATACACTGATAAATCCACGCTGTATAATGATGCTGAGTATTTGTACACTGATAATAAACACACTGCACTGTATGATGATGCTGAGTATCTACACCCAAGACATGAACTATAAAGATGCTGAGTATCCCTATACACTGCTACTGAGCACGCCGTACTGTATGATGATGCTAAAGTATTTGTACACTGATAATGAATATGTTGCACTGTAAAATGATGCTGAGTATCTATACACTGATAAAGAACGTGATGTACTGTATAGTGATGCTGAGTATCTGTACACTGGTAATTAACTTGCTGCACTGTGTAATGATGCCTAGTATCGCTATACACAAAAAATGAACACAATGCACGTTATCGTACGATGCTGAGTATCTCTGTACAGTGATGATGAAAATCGGTTGCTGTATTAGATGTCGAGTATCAAAAACATCAAGCACTGTGGCTTACGTGGAGGGTGGTATTTTTTTTTTTCTAGGAGGTCCATCTTGTGTCTGCCCTCCAACTTTTAATTCAAGAGATACAATGGAAGATATCCCTTTCAGCAAAGTTACTGAACAGGGGCACCAATGCAATAAGATTTGACTTTCCACATTTGATTCAGCACAGAGCAAAATAAAAGTTTGTTGATGTAATGGAGTCCTTCTTTAAATTATTAAGAACACAGGACAGATCTGGACAGATAGTGGTGCCTGGAAAAAGTGCAAATATAAAAGACACTATGAAAAGTTAACAAATGTGCAATTAAAAGCATTAATACATCTCCATAATTGTTAGCTCTCCCAACACCCATGTGGCCTGCAGTATATTGCCGAATGATCTCTCCGTAGCATGCAGATCAATGTTTCGGCCAGGCCCTGGTACACAGGGAGTTTAACACAAAGCTTCCTGATGGGGTACTCCTCTCACTGACGT
Source organism: Discoglossus pictus (assembly GCA_027410445.1). Taxonomy (NCBI): domain Eukaryota; kingdom Metazoa; phylum Chordata; class Amphibia; order Anura; family Alytidae; genus Discoglossus; species Discoglossus pictus. The sequence goes on from CM050174.1 coordinate 58,188,453, forward strand.
ATTTATACCTCAGCCCCCACCTTGTGTGTGTGTATATATATATGTGTGTGTATAAAAAAATATATACGTGTGTATATACACCAAGCCTGCATAAGTGTGTGTATTCCTGACTCTGCTAGTCTCATGTCTTCCCACAATGTCTGGTCTACCAAAGCTGTGCATCAGAGGGGTCTGCAGAACATCTCTGTCAAAACCAGGCTCTGCATGTCCTATGTGCTGCTCTGCAGTGCTCTGAGTGCTGCTCTGCTTGTAGCAGTGTACTGCGTGATGTGCTGCTTTGCAGAGCTCTGCGTGACGTGCTGCTCTGCAGATCACTCTCACAGTTTATTTTGCTTATTTATGTCCTGTGTAAATGAATAAAAAGTTATCTTTTTACAGAGTGCTGTATTCTTGTGTTGCTTTATTGGTTGCACAGATTTTTACTATTAATTTATAGCAATGATCAATACATCCCCTTTATTAGCAAAAACAGGATAAGTAAGAGAGCAGTGTGTAAAGGGAAGAGAAGGACATTGGAGCAATGTGTTTAAAGGTCACAGTTAATGCATAAATGAAACATACACATATAAATAAATATAGCTACAACTACTTGTTATTAAAAAGTTTTTAGAGTATGTTTTTGGTTACTGAACTTGAAATGTAGTTTTTTTAAGAATAAAGTAACCCATTCTCTGTAAGTTCCTTACCAAATACCATGACCAACAGTGAGTGCTGGTGAAGAAAAAGAATGTGCCCAGTTAGTTAATTGTTTAAGTTGTATCATTATTATTTTTATCGGTCATTCTCTTCATGCTTGTCTCCAATGTGAGAGTTAATTATAACTTCAGATAAACAGAGTTTGATTGAGAAGATGCTTACATTTCAAGATGAAAGAGACCTGCAACACAATTGTGTTCTAAACATTACAAACAACAACAAAAAAAGAAGTAAAACCTGTGAATCTAAAAGGAAATGAAGAGCACATATTTTAGTCTGTCGATCTCTTTCGCTGGCAGAAGACATGCCCCCAATAGCAGTTAAACTTCAGTTAAGTTTTTGTGCTCTGAGATCATTATTTGAAAAAATAAAACACACTATAACACATGATTGAATACCCTCTTTCTGATACAACAATATTCTTTTCATGCCCATTTCATTATTTAACTCTTTCACTCACTGTTTTACAACAGACAGTTGTAATTATAATTATGTGTGTAGTTATTGTCACATCTGCTGTAGCTGGGGCTTTTAATGTGTTATTTGTGTATAGTGTGATACAATCTTCTGACATGGAGAAAGCAGAGGTAGGTTGTAAAGATGGGAGTGGGGTATCTGTATATGGGTTTAGATGTGGTGCACAGTTTACCCTTGGGTTGATAAGAGCTTGTGGTATAATAATCAGGAAAGGGGGTTAAGATGAGTTTTTGTGGTGTGTACAAGGAGTGATAACTTAGAAGGGAGTTTGGTGAAGAGGAGGGAGGAGAGCTAAGAAAGCTGAGGGACTTGAAATCTTGTGGTGTGTGTGTGGAGGAGGGAGGGAGAGGGTTGAGATGACAGCTTGTGGTGTGTTTTGTGGTTTGTACTTTTTCCTCATCTTAGGAGGCGCACAACTAGATGAGTATTGTTCAGATGCAGTGTTAACCCTTTCACTGCCAAGGCACATATACTAATGATATGCTTCTGGGAGGTCTGGACCCCTTGACCATGTGCTACTTTTTAAGGATTACCCTGCGCTAGTACACAACTAAAATGGGAACATTCAGATGTGGCTGTATGAACATATTTAGGTGCATCGATCTGTACGACTTCATTGGTTATTTGCTCAAAGTATTTTGATGTGTGTTTTTTCTTGTGTGTGTGTGTATAATAACATGTCAGTATAATTAAGACTAGAAAATTGCCCATCATAAATGACAGTATAATAGAATGTTATCTTGAATTGTCTGTGCTGTCTCTCTGTTATGTGGCAAGTATGATGTCTCTCTTTCTGTGCTGTCTATCGCTTGCTGTGGTGTGTGGCATGTGACAGCCCATGCTGTGTTGTGTGGAGGGTTCTCTCATTCTCTGCTGCCTGTCTCTCTCTCTCTGTGCAGTCTGTGTGCTGTCTCTCTCTGAGGTGTATAACCACTTGCTGTGGTGTGTTGCGTGTGGCAGTGCTTACTGTGTTGTGTTCTCTCTCACTCTTTGCTCTCGCTCTGTTTGCTGTTTGTCTGTCGTCTCTCTCTCTAAGGTATGTAATGGTGGCTGTTATGCCACTTGCTTTGGTGTGGTGCGTTTGCTTTGTTGTGTGGAGCTCTCTGTGCTGTTGATCTGTGTGTTGTATTTCTCTGTGCTGTTGGATGGCACGTTCTCTCTCACTCTTTGCTGTACTCTCTCTCTCTGTGTGGCATGTGGCAGCACTTGCTTTATTGTATGGTGGGTTCTGTCTCTCTCTGTGCTCTCTCTCTTTGAGGTGTGTAATGGTGGTCGTTATGCTGCTTGCTGTGTTGTGTGGTACATTCTCTCTCCTCTTTGCCGTATCTCTGTGCTGTCTCTATCTGTGCTGTCTCGCTCTCTCTGAGATGTGTAGTGACGGCGGTTATGACGCTTGCTGTGTTGTGTGACATGTTCTCTCTCACTCTTTGCTGTGTGTGTCTCTCTCTGTACTGTCTGTGTACTGTCTCTCTCTGTGTTCTCTCTCTCTGAGGTGTTTAATGGCAGCTGTTATGCCAGTTCTCAGGCCCCGCCCCTCAATGACATCACGGCCTTGTCCATTGTGACAAACTGCTTTTTATATTATTAGATACTCAAATATAAAGTTTGCTAGTATATTACATACTTGTATTTGTGATAAGAGTCTAAATGTTTGTGTTGAATTTGTGTGTATTTTCCAGCTATGTGCGTATATGAGACTTTGGTGTGCAGTTCAAGTATGTTTATATTAGCTTTGTGTATATGAATTGTGTATGTTTGTGTAAGTTGTAGTTGTTTTTATCTTGAGTATACCGGACATTGCAGTATGTTAAATTTGTGTATTTATTTATGGGTAGAGTATATGTGCTAAGATTTTATGTATGCAAGGCACTAGTTTGTGAGGTGTACATTAACTACATATTTGGAGCGCATTTTGTTTACGTAAAGTAAAGGGCCAATGTAAGTGATTTTCAAGTTAATTCTATTTTAGTCCACAATTAATTTACATTATAAATAAATGTGCAAACAGCAGCGACAAAAGGCTTTATCCAAAAAATATCATTTAAAAACACAGTTCATTAATGGTGAACTAATACATATTTTACATGAAAAGCACTGACACAGGACCTTTAAGTATATATGGTATATTTGAGTTCCATTGCCAAGGGGATATTTGGAGACAATGTTTTTTTAACACAGACTTTATTTGCGTTCACTGTTTGTCCTATTTCTTTAAAGTTTCTAATCCTTTTATAAACAAAGTAAAAATGTATTTCCTTATTAAAGTTAAACACAGTACAATGGTTAAAAATGACCCCCTGTATTTTTTTTCTTTTAAACTGTGAGAAAAAAAAACATTTTGTCCATTATCAAGTAAAGTTCTTCAAAAAGAGTAAATTATGAATATTACTATTCAGTGGTGCTTTAAGTTATAGATAGAAAAATGCCTCAGATATACCATATTAGATTAGTGCTACAATATGTCTATATGCACAAAAATGTCTGTATATGTATGTGTTTATATGTAGTACGCTTAAGATACAGACATAACAAGGGGATCGGAGGAGCTCTGGAGAGGAGGTGCACAAATCTGAATGGTCATAGAGTAGTATAAAAACTCAAATACACATCTAGGCTTGTGAAATATTTGTGTATAAAACATTTATGAGTGTGAGATATAGTTATTTTAGTTTTTGTTATATATGCACATATAAGATATTAATGTACATGAGGAGGATGTAACTTAAGTCTTGGTATTTATGATATATTTATATATGTGAGATCTTTGAGTCTGTGAGGTATATTTGTGTATATGAGGTTTCTATGCAACTTCAAGTTATCAACACAGCAATACAGTGCAATATGTCCTCATGCAGAGAAGTCTGTATGTACAGTGGATATAAAAAGTCTACACACCCCTGTGAAAATGTCAGGTTTCTGTGCTGTAATAAAAAAATGAGCCAAAGATAAATCATTTCAGAACTTTTTCCACCTTTAATGTGACCTATAAACTGTACAACTCAATTGAAAAACAAACTGAAATATTTTAGGTGGAGAAGAAGAAGAAAAAAAAAGAAAAATAATGTGGTGGCATAAGTCTGCACACCCTCTTATAACTGGGGATGTAGCTGTGTTCAGAATTAAGCAGTCACATTCCAAATCGTGTTAAATAGGAGTCAGCATACACCTGCCATCATTTAAAGTGCCTCTGATTAACCCCAAATAAAGTTCAGCTGCTCTAGTTGGTCTTTCCTGAAATTTTCTTAGTTGCATCCCACAGCAAAAGCCATGGTCCACAGAGAGCTTCCAAAGCATCAGAGGGATCTCATTGTTAAAAGGTATCAGTCAGGAGAAGGGTACAAAAGAATTTCCAAGGCATTAGAATTACCATGGAACACAGTAAAGACAGTCATCATCAAGTGGAGAAAATATGGCACAACAGTGACATTACCAAGAACTGGAGCTCCCTCCAAAATTGATGAAAAGACGAGAAGAAAACTGGTCTGGGAGGCTACCAAGAGGCCAACAGCAACATTAAAGGAGCTGCAGGAATATCTGGCAAGTACTGGCTGTGTGGTACATGTGACAACAATCTACCGTATTCTTCATATGTCTGGGCTATGGGGTAGAGTGGCAAGACGAAAGCCTTTTCTTACGAAGAAAAACATCCAAGCCAGGCTACATTTTGCAAAAACACATCTGAAGTCTCCCAAAAGCATGTGGGAAAAGGTGTCTGATGGTTGAACTTTTTGGCCATAATTCCAAAAGATATGTTTAGCGCAAAAACAACACTGCACATCACCAAAAGAACACCATACCCACAGTGAAGCATGGTGGTGGCAGCATCATGCTTTGGGGTTGTTTTTCTTCAGCTTGAACTGGGGCCTTAGTTAAGATTGAGGGAATTATGAACAGTTCCAAATACCAGTCAATATTGCACAAAACCTTCAGGCTTCTGCTAGAAAGCTGAACATGAAGAGGAACTTCATCTTTCAGCATGACAACGGCCCAAAGCATACATCCAAATCAACAAAGGAATGGCTTCACCAGAAGAAGATTAAAGTTTTGGAATGACCCAGCCAGAGCCCAGACCTGAATCCGATTGAAAATCTGTGGGGTGATCTGAAGAGGGCTGTGCACAGGAGATGCCCTCGCAATCTGAGAGATTTGGAGTGTTTTTGCAAAGAAGAGTGGGCAAATCTTGCCAAGTCAAAATGTGCCATGCTGATAGACTCATACCCAAAAAGACTGAGTGCTGTAATAAAATCAAAAGGTGCTTCAACAAAGTATTACTTTAAGGGTGTGCATACTTATGCAACCATATTATTTTATTTTTAAATGTTTTCTTCCTTCTACCTAAAAGATTTCAGTTTGTTTTTCAATTGACTTGTACAGTTTATAGGTCACATTAAAGGTGGAAAAAGTTCTGAAATGATTTATCTTTGTCTAATTTTATTACAGTACAGAAACCTGACATTTTAACAGGGGTGTGTAGACTTTTTATATCCACTGTATGTTTGTGGCTATATAAGACAAAGATATAGAAAGCAGAAAGGGTGTACAACTGTGGAGTAGGGGGGCACAGACATATCTGAATTGCCACTGAAGTGCACAAGACCCAAATACACCCTTAGGTAAGATATTTGTGTAAGTAATGTGCATATGCCCTATGTTTGAGTATAAGTGATAAGTGATGTGTTTGTTATTGTACATATGTGACGTGTATTTATGCAATGCATTGAGATATGTGCATATGTGCTGTACTTGGCTTGCATGTGTGTGAGATATTTGTGTACATGAAATATCTATATGTAAAGAATGTGTGTAAGTGACCTGTGTATATGTGGAATATGTTGTCGTTTTCATTACATGTGAGATGTATCTAGTTGTGTATGTTACATATTTGGGTATATGAACTATATATATGTACATTAGTATATGTGTGTTGCTTAAAATATATACAAAATGCTTATCTGTATGTAAGTTGCATGTGTATGTGTTCAGAATGCAAGCTGTATTTGTGATGTATGTGTGTATGCAAGTCCCCTGTGTATGCAAAGTGTTTTTATGTGAGGTACTTGTCTGTATGGAAGGTAAATGTGCATATTTTTATTTACGAATGTAAGATATTTATGTGTATTAAGTCTTTACATAGGATGTTATTGTGTATGGCTTGTGTGCATGTGTATTTTATTTTTGTTTGCAACTATTATTGTTTAAGGGATGTATGCATATGGTGGGACTGTATGACTATGTTCTTCTGGCAAACAAAACTTACAGTGTTAATTTTTAGTGAATGAGTTGTTTATCAAAGTACATGAAGAGATGAAGTCATTATGCACATCAAGGTTAATAAGTTCTTTGCTAGGGCCAGCACCAGTAGTTCCCCAGGGAGTGGTGGTAGCAGTGGGATACTGGGTGGGTGACGTTCAGTTTCTCCAATTTACTATGCCTGCTTGTTGAAATCACGTGATAATCATGAAATGTGGCTCGGACTCCTTACTCATCTCGGGGGCACCGTGTGGTTTTTTGCTTCCACCGTGGGAGGTGATGTCATCACAGATTCGCTATTTCCAGGCTTCTTCCCCGCAGCAGAGAAGAGGGGGGAGCAGTGTGTGAATCTGCAGTTAAATTTGCAAAACATCCTTTTTTTAAAATATGCAGAGAATAGTTTCATAATCCATATATAAATTCTAGCAATATCAATATGAATAATAAATATTACAATATAATATACAATTAACTAACTCTCAAAGCATTATAATAATTAATGAACTTTTAAATATGACATAAAACCAGCTATAATAATCTAAAAAACATCTACATATACTTAAACTCCAAAATATCATAAAGAACACATAATATATCACAGTACAAATACAAAATGTTAATAATATCTTCATAATATATAACACATCAATATATTAACCTAGGTACAACAATATAATAATATTGGTATAATATAGTTACATAGTAATTGAGGTAGAAAAAATACTTTTAGTCGATGAAGTTCAACCTTTGTAGATCTCCTCTCATCTGCAATGTGCAAATTGTTAATTGATCCAAAGGAAGGAAAACAAAACAAAAAACAAACAGTGAAACTTTGCCAATTGTATCAAAACGGGAACAAAATATAAAATTCCTTCCTGACCCCAGATACTCGCGATCGGACTCCTCCCCGGATCAATACTCCCTCTAATTAACCAGGATAACCCTGAATTACCTTTTTATTTAAAAATATATCCAATCCCTTTTTAAAGTTATCTATTGAATCCACAGTCACAGATTAACTACCCTTACTGTAAATAATTATTTTCTTTCTTTAAGGTGAAATATTTTTACTTCTATCCTCAAGGGATGTCCTATTGTCAGTTGGAAATCTCTTGGCAGAAAAAGCTCCCTTGACCATTCTTTATACTGACCCTGGATGTATTTATATAAGGTAATCATATCTCCTCTTAGACGCCTTTTATCTAAATTATCTGACACAGCAATATAATAATCCTGTTATAAACATCATTACATTCATCTAATAATATAAAACAAAGCAACATAATAATTCAGATAAATTATAACAAAACACAACAAAAAAATAATCTAAGTACCGTATATACTTGAGTATAAGCCGACCCGAGTATAAGCCGAGGCACCTATTTTACCACAAAATACTGGGTAAAATGAGTGACTCGAGTATAAGACGAGGGTGGGAAATGTGCTGCCCCCTGTGTCCCTCATGTGCCCTCTGTGTTCCCATCTTGTGTGCCCTTTTCTTGTATCCCACTCTCTCTCCCGTGTCTCTTCTCCCCTCTCCCTTCCCTGTGTCTCTTCCCCCCTCTCCCTTCCCTGTGTCTCTTCCCCCCTCCTCATTCTCAACCTCCCTCTTCATCCTCCCTCCTCATCTTGAACCCCCCTTCCTCAACCCCCCATCCTCATCCTCAACCCCCTCCTCAACCTCAACCCCCCTCCTCATCCTCAACCCCCCTCCTCATCCTCAACCTCCCTCCTCATCCTCAACCTCCCTCCTCAACCTCCCCAAAGAGACGGGGGGTTTGACTCTAGTATACTCGAGTATATTTGGTACATTAGAATACTTACAGCCTTATTAAATTGTGATTTGGCCAATTGTATAGGGCTCTATATAAGTACATAGCTTTAGTTAGTAAAGACCTTGCTTTTGGATAGAAGTTCACTAACTAAAAACTTCTGTAAAAAAATATGCTCTGTGCTTATATAGAGCCCTATTCAGTTGGTCAAGTGCAATTTAATAAGGCTGGAAAAATATATAACATTGTAACATAGTTATAACTAAGAGAAATATGTTTGTGTAATATACTATACAGCTTATACCATAGATGTCAGTATAAAATGACACATATCACATATTCTAATTGTCTAACTACGATTCGTCGTCACGCTGCGTTGCGTAGTGCGTACGACTTAGCGATGAGCGTGCGAGGCTCGCCGTTAAACCGCTGTGTTGCGTAGTGCGTATGACTTAGCGATGAGCGCCGCAGGCGCGAGCCGTTAAACCGTAGCACTTAGAAAAAAAATACGAAATGAAAAAAATTACGAGATAAGTGGCGGAACCAAAACAATAAAAAAAACACTAAATACACACTAAAAAATAAAAAAAAGGTCACTTACAGCATGGGGAACCAGGCAGGACGTCTGGGAGTGAGTTGGAACTCCAATTTACATCGAATTAGCCGAGTTACAAAGATCGAAAATCGGCTAAGCGAGAATAAAATGGCCGCCGAAAAAATGAAAACGAGGCTATACTACTACGAACTGCGTAAAACACAGCCACAGACGTATGTGTTTGAAAAACAACGAGATAAGGGATGCGGATTAACCGCGCAATTAGTAAAAAGACAGTAGCGAGTACATTTTACGAAACGCAATTACAGATTTACGCATTAACACAGATTTAACGCCTTTGTCTCGCGCAACATCGGATTTCCCGCCTAAAATAACGCATTTGATGAAATATAAATTGAAAGTTACAAAAAATAAAAAAATTGTATTTATTAAAAAAAAAAAAAAAAAAAAAGGGACAAATGTAGCGTCATGTTGTGTGGCAAACAAATTTCACAACATTTAACCGTTATTTGACCGTTTGACCATATTTACTGTTAAACCGTAGTACCGTAGTACTTTAGCGGGCTTAGCGATGAGCGCCGCAGGCGATGATCGACCGACGAGCCTCGCACAGCGAGGCTAGCCGTTAAACCGTAGTACTTTGGCAATGAGCGCTGCAGAAAAAATGGCGGACGAACAAAACGAAAACGAGGCTACAGCACTATAACCACGGAAAACACGTACCGATAATCCGCTAAGACGCATACCACACTTTATCCGCCATTTAAGGATAATGCGGAAGTACATAGCTACGCTAATGGTTTCGGCTCGCGCACGCACACTATTACACTGCACACGTTCACACACGCTTACACAGCACCTCCACACCACTAATGCTGCAGCAACATCAACACAGATTGCCAGCTCTTCAACACAATGCATACAAATACGTAAATTAATTTATTAATTTGAATTCTATATTTCAGTAGTACACACAAAACAACATTAGCTACCTTACAATTCCATATGTATATTAATAACTAAACAACTTTTAAAACATACACATCTCATTGCCGTCATTTTTTGACGGGCAATACGCTAGTAGCAATATAATAGTTATATTTATTTAACTGTAATAAAAAAAAACAAAAATATTATAACTCACAAACAGCAATATAATAATTATGGATTTATTAAATAAAACACAAGAACTGGGTGATTTGTCACCCAGATCCCAGCAATTGAACAGTTTGCTGTCTACCGGGTTAAGCATGTTGTGGATCGGGTAGATACATTATTGGGAGGGGCTGGAAACGAACCTGCGGTCTTGGTACATATTGGTACCAATGACAAAGTTAGTGGAAGATGGAGTGTCCTAAAGAATGATTTTATAGAACTAAGTAATAAGCTTAAGGGAAGGACCTCCAAGGTAGTATTTTCTGAGATACTACCAGTGCCATGTGCTAGCCCAGGGAGGCAGATGGAGCTTAGGGAGGTTAATGTGTGGCTAAAAATGTGGTGCATTAAGGAGGGGTTGGGTTTTTAGAGCACTGGGCTGACTTCTCACTTCGGTACAATCTCTATAGCAGGGATGTATTGTACCTTAATAACCAGGGAGCTTTTGTGCTAGGGGATAGGATGGTAGAAAGGCTGGGTGGGAGGGTTTAAACTAGTAGGTGTGGGGGAGAGACTAGATAGAAAGTGTAGAGGGGATAAGGGATGAATTAATTAGTCATGTGGGAGGAGATGGGGAAGGGGTAGTATAGTCAATAGGGAGGTATTACTAAGTAACTCAAGTACAGTGGCAGGCACTTCAGAACTACAGACTCATAACATAAGATGTATGCTCACTAATGCCAGAAGCTTGTTAGGAAAAATGGGAGAGTTAGAATTAATGGCAATTAACGAAAAATTGGATTTAATAGGTATTACTGAAACATGGTGGGATGAATCTCATGACTGGACTGTTAATCTGGATGGATATAACCTATTTAGGAAAGATAGGGGCAATGGTAAAAGGGGAGGAGGGATTTGTCTGTATGTTAAGCCTGAATTTAAGCAGATAGTCAGAGAAGATATTTATGGCGGAACTAGTGATAAAGTTGAATGTTTGTGGGTAGATTTAAATAGCGGAGCAGCAAATTCCAAAAGAATATTAGTAGGAGTATGCTATAAACCCCCAAATATAACTGAAAGTGAGGAAATACAATTATTGTTACAGATTGGAAATGCAGCTAAGCATGGTCAAGTTATTATTATTATTGTCTTTATTTATATCGCGCCAACATATTCCGTAGCGCTGTACAGTGGTATTGTACAAGGCAAAAAACAAACTTAACACCTTATAAAGAATGGAGGGCCCTGTTTTTGAGCATATAATCAAATGCACATAGTGCTTGTTTCCAAGACACGGACACACAATTGAAAACTCGCAAACTTACATTTTCTAATAATAGGAGATTTTAATTATCCTGAAATAAACTGGATAAATGAGACCAGCAGCTCAGCTAAGGGGAGCAGGTTCTTGAGTACACTCAGGGATCATTATCTGCACCAGGTAATACAGGAGCCTACTAGAAAGGAGGCCATCTTGGATTGAGTACAAATAATTTTGATATGGTATCAAATGTTGGAATAGGGCAACCTTTGGGAAACAGTGATCACAACACAGTCTCATTTGAGATTGAATTAAAAAAACATAACTGTAAGGGGCCAACAAAAACACTTAATATTAAAAGGACAGATTTTAAAGGTCTAAGGGCAGCAATACTAAGTATAGAAAACATAATAAACAGACATTTAAATTATACAAACAAGAGGGGACAGAGACTGCTTTACGGGAGTACAAGGAAATCAACAAGGCTTGCAAAAGGGCGATTAGACTGGCTAAAATAGAAAATGAAAAATTCATTGCAAAAGTGAGTAAGACAAACCCTAAAATATTTTTTAAATATATTAATGGGAAGAAGGCGAGGAAGGAAGCTATAGGAACATTACAATGTGACACAGGTCGTCTGATAATTAGTGACCAGGAAAAGGCAGATGAGCTAAATAGGTTCTTTTCGTCGGTTTACACAAGGGAGATACCAGTGGTTGGGACACTGCAACATAATGGGGCTACACTACCTTCACCAAATAATTGGTAACGCAGGAAGTAATCCAAAAGAGGCTGGAAAAAATAAATGTTAATAAAGCCCCGGGTCCTGATGAAATACATCCACGGGTACACTATTAACAAGGACGCTACATTATACACAGCAGCGTACCACATACACATTAGCCGCCATTTTACAACACTAACTTACACCATGCGGAAGTACACAGCTACCCTAACGGCTTCCTCCCCTAGTCCTCTCCCTGCCCTCCCCCTCGTCCTCTCCCTGTCCTAGTCCTCTCCCTCCCCTCATCCTCTCCCTCCCCTCATCCTCCCTCCGCTCAACCTCCCTCCTAACTTTCCCCCTCTTCAATTAACCCCCTCTCTCCTCACTTACCTGCATTGCCCTGCTCCTGTCCAGCGCATCTTCTGTGTCGGGACCCGGTATATGTTAATGATGTTACATCACATGTGGTTCACGTCATTAGCATATGCCGGCTCCCAAAGACCCCAGCAGCAGGAGTCCCAGGACTCGCATCACCCCCTCCTCCCTCCCCTCATCCTCAGACACGGAACAGACACAGGGGAGGGGGGAACAGACACAGGGGAGGGGGGAAGAGACACAGGGAGGGGGGGAGAGACACAGGGGAGGGGGGAGACACAGGGGAGGGAGGGGGGGAGGAGACACAAGGGAGGGAGAGGAGGGTGGAAAGGAAACACAAGGGAGTAAGTAGACAGGGGGAGAGGCTCGCGGTGAGCGCCGAAGTTGCTCACATTAGGTGACAGCTTTGCCAGCATTACAATTTTAGTGCCGTAATTTTTGATTGGCAAATCGCTAGTACAGGTATAACACACAGCAATGTAATAATTCAGGGGTAGCACACAGCGATATGATAATCCAGGGATAACACACAGCAATATAATATTATAGGGATAACACACAGCAATGTAATAATCCAGGTATAACGCACAGCAATGTAATAATCCAGGGATAACACACAACAATGTAATAATCCAGGGATAACACACAGAAATGTAATAATCCAGGTATAACACACAGCAATATTATAATACAGGGATAACACACA
>CM050174.1:58206364-58298864 GCA_027410445.1 Discoglossus pictus
CGCAATGAGTGCCTCTACTTTACGGGCCGCTCATTGCAGGTATCGGCCAACCCGCAACTTGTCTTCGTCGCTCACTGCGAGCCTCTCCCCACTCTCTCCCTCCTGTGTCTCTTTGCTCCCCTCTCCCTCCCCTGTTCCCCCCCTTTATCTCCTCCTAGTGTGTCTACCAGTTTCCCTGGCTAGCTCTTCCTGTGTACCTGGCTAAAAATAAAGTCTAGTCAGTATACGTTTTGCTTCAGGCTGAGACTGCTCAGTAAAGGGAATGGAGTTATAATGGTTCATACACTGTTACTGTGTGTGGCCTGTGGGGCAGTTGCAAGCATAGTACAATATAGCTGTTACCTCTGTGTAAGCAGTGTGTACATAGCTATTGATGTTATGTGACAGGGCCAATTACATCAGCCCAGCATGCTTTCAAGCACCTTCACAGTCCAGCCCACAGACAGAGTTGGAGGATGTGTGCAGCTCTGCTTGAGGAGAAAGCTAAAGATTTTTTTTTAAAAGCTAAGAAAAAAAATGTTTTTTTTTTTTTTTAAACTTTAAACATACTGCTTTTAATAGTCTGTGCCCAACAAACAAAGATGAACTTTACTAGTATATGCACTACAGTGGCCCTTTAACATTACATAAAAGGGTTTATAATTGCTTGATACAATTTCTTGATACAATTTCTTTCAAAGTGTAGGTTATGCCATTAATATGGCAGTGAAATTGAAAGATGCCTAGGCTTGGTAGATCTAGTTGTACGTTGAGTTAAAGGACACCTTTGGTCAACTTAGAAACTAGTCACCAAAGAATAGTTAGCTAAAGGTTATATAGAAAACACAAACTGTTTTTCAGTTATCCCTGGTCCGTGTAACCTTCGTGTCTCTTCATCCCTGAATGAAGTATTGTGGCTAGAGTGTGTCCTCCCCAGGGGAAGTGCCAAATCGAAAATCACTCTCTGATACACCCAGGGAACCTGAGCTGCTAGCTCTGTACAAACACACGCTCTAGTCACTCCCCAATATCATATTTCAGTTGTGTTTGCAAATTTAGATAGCCCTCCACTTCAGGTGTCTCTACTCCAGACACAATACTTCATTCAGAGGGTGGAAAGATCATCTAGCTTATATAGCCTGGGACATGATTGAAAAATATTAATTAATTGTTTAAAAGCACAGTAATTTTAATAAAGGTATCACAATCGACTATTGGTTGGGCTTGAAAAGGCCAGATGGACCAAGCTGGTACTTTGTTCCCTTTGACCAGTATAGCAGAAATCACAGAATAGCCATTAGTTTACGCATGCTTTTCTCAATAAAACATACCATTACTATGTGTCCCAAAGAGAGTATAATCTTTATTAAACTTTCGGCATTTTATACACAAACAATAAAAAAAAGTGTCTCTTTGCCTAAACAAACAGGATTGCGCAAGTTTACTGATTTCAGATTTCTCCCCTTGTTATCTTTTCCCGCCAGTCAAGAGCTTGTCTGCTAGATGTTTTTTTTCTTCTAATTTTCATTTCTCTGCTCCATTCATTTTCCTCACTTAAGTAAATAACAGGTACCCACATTGCTGGAGGTAAGTCTGACAAATCATTGGGGTTTTACTCCCTGCATCATAAGATGTACTGTCACGAACATAACACAAGGCAATACATTATACTATTTAAGACAAGTAAATTATTGTCTTTTTGGTATCATTCTCTTAGGGAGCTGTAACAGCTCTGGGCTGTCTTGAAGGCCTGGTAATCCTCTCTCTCCACCTGGAGGTTAATAGTTAAAATATATTTGAAATAGTGTTTTTAATGCAGAACTCTTCAAAATATGCCAAAAGTATATTCAGAAACCATAACACAGCAGATGATAATAACTCAGAATGCCAAAATAATGTTTTTAACTGGCATTTTAATAAGGTGAGTCAAATAGTTGTGTGGGATTTGAAAAAGGAAGATTCTGTATATGTTGGTAGTTCGCTTCATTCTGTGCTTCATACACAAAATGACTACCATATGTCTTTGAAAAGTACACACACACATTCAATTTTAGAGGTACAGCTAGTTTAAGAAATGTTTCTTATACAGTCAAGTACTTAATCAAGCAGACAAATTCATATTTAAAAAAAAGCAAGATACAGGTAATATGGTAAAATCAAATACTTATTGAACCTAGCAAACCTATATAGTCCAGAGTAACCATCTTTTTGTATCACTCTTAATAAGCTCCAGTCCTTAGGATATCTTTTCTGATTGTACTCTTCTTGTAGCGGAGACTGGTAGATCCGAAATGACATAGCACAGACAAACCACAGTTGGTTATAGAACACTATTGTAGGGAAGATGTCTGGATTGGAAAGGGGGTCAAGAGTAGAGGGAGTCAAACATCTATAAATATCACTGTTGCGAGCCTGGGATAAGTGCCCAGTCTCATTGTTGAGCATTCACGGGTTGATATTGTTCCCACAAATTTAAAACACAGTATAAATGCTGTCTATTCTGTTTCCGTCAAAAGCCAATCAATGGATCCACATGTATTTAGGAACATCTTACAATTTGGCAACTCCCCCAATACTAGCATGGAAAAGTTGTGGCGGTCAATGGGAAAGGGACTATAGAGGGATATAACTGGACAATTTGGGCTAGGTTCCTCCTAAAATGGGTCTCTACACAATCTCATCTGATAATACCTACATTATAGAAACTGAGCTAATGGAAGACTGGAATGTTCAGGACTGAGTAAGGTCTTACTCCTCAGTAACTGTCCAAAGTACCAACTAACTAATCCCACCAATGTATCTTACAAGGTTAGGGAACAGGTAGTTTTGCTAGGAGCCAACAGAACATGTGCCACAAGTCCATTGAAATTCCAGTAACTTACAAATGATACCGCTGAAGGTTGATTTCTTATAGAGACTGGATAAACATAATATTCTTAGTTAAAACTTCATGTTTTGTTCTACTGCTATTTTTAATTGTTGTGTTATCCTATAAGGTTCTAGTTTTCTTCAATGCTCATGCCTTTTAATACCTCTCCTCATGAGAAATTTCTGTTACCTAATTTTTGCTTTTTAAATTCATGCCAGTTATGTGACTAGTAGGACTGTGCCGTTCTGGGACCAAATATGTATTTGAAATGTTATTTCTGTTCATAGTTTTATAAACATTTAGTATATAGGAGCTATGTAATATGTCTTCAGATTGAGACACCCAGAAAGGCATTAAACACACTGAGCCACATTCAATAGAGCGATTTTGAGATCCGGAGGCCCGTAAGTGAGGTTGCAAACTATTTAGCTATTCAATTGGTGTCTTTTTGCAGGCTCGGATCAGCTTGAAATTTTTTTTTCACACCAGTAAATGGCAAATGAAGGAGAAAATCCTACGAGTTCTAGAGAGGACCCCCAAGGGGGTTAAACACATATTCGTAGCACTGTAAATGCAAAAAGCAAATCAATACTGCACATAAGAGGAAAGCGATGATAGACATTAGAATTAATTGCACAACAGTCTCAAGCTCGCAAATCATCAGGAAATAAAATATATTTTTAAGTGTCATTTTGGGGTTAAATCGATCTCGGGTATCAATGAGTTAATACGTATCAGGACACCTGTATGGACTAGACCAGTATTGCCATTCATTTTCATAATCCTTTATTTTGTGGCTTTGCGAATCTGATAGTATATCGGACCCCCGAACCTAATTGAATGACATGTAACCTCCATGTTTTACTGCTGTGATAATGACAGTCTCATTTTCTATTGTCTGATTCGAAATGGGCGGTTACGGTCTTGCTGAATTGATCATGTTCCCGTCCTGAACTGGTCCAAACCAGTGCATGGTTTACGGTTGTGGCTTCGGGTCTGTAACTTGTGGGCTTGAGCAATTGAATCGGAGACCAACGGGAGCCCACAACTCACTCGAATGATGATCACTATGTTTGAAACCTGCTTAATGCTCTCCTTATAAACTGTGTCTTTATTTATATGCCTAATCTAGAAAACCAAGGTGTTGTCTTCTGTTGTAACTCTTCATTACCTTTAATAAAAAAAGGTATTAAAAAATGTCACAGTGAAGAACAGTTACCAGGTTGTGAGATAATAGCATGAAAAAAACTCCAGAAAAAAATAGATCTGGGCACCCTTGTTTGATTTTTTTAATACATTTTTATTACCAGTGAACAAGGATGTTGGGGGGGTGTCACTGGAGTTATTAATATGTGGTTGACTAGGATTAATGATTTGTGACAGTGTGGAGTTAAGTATGTGTGACTTGGTTGGGTTAATAATTGAGTGGGGTATCAGCATGTGGTTAGAGTTATTGCTGTTTGCCCCATGTGTGGCCTGGGTATTACTTTGTAGCGTATTTATCTATGTGTGGCCTGTGGTCTGAAACATGCGGCTCTGTCTATGACTCAGGCATCTCTCATGTTAATGACATCTGTTTTAGAAATTTTGATTTATATAGGTGAGAGTAAGAAGTTATTATAACTCAGAGAAGAGTTGTGTGTGGGCTGTCAGTGCAGATCATTGTTCATCTGTCAGCAGAGTGATGTGTGCTTTTGACACTGCTGAGCAGTATGCATGTTAATGCATAGGTGTGCTCACTTGAAAATGCATATATATCCACCATGCATATACTGTATATCCACCGTGCACATCTGCAAGTGCAGAGATATATGCACTAACCAGTGTAGAGCTGCATGCATTACCCAGTGCAAACCTGTGTGATCCTGTTAGTGGAAATCAGTGTGTACCTGTTAGTGCCATATTAGTGTGCACCTTTAACTGTGGACCAGTTTGTACCTGTCAGTGTGAGCAGTTTGTGCCTGTCAGTGTTAGACACAGTCTGCTCTGATCTGACAGTAGCACATGGCTGTCTGTGTACTTGTCAGTGCTGAGCATGGTTATGCAGCATGCTTCTGACTGTACATAAATGCCCACATTAAGTGCAGTGCATTGTGCTTCTCTTAAAGTTGCATTCAGATTGGAAGTTATACTTATGATCTTACTCTTAATGTTGAGCAAACTTAAGCTTGCACTCACCCCAGTGCAGGTTTCCTCTTTATGTCATCTAAGGAGTCTCAAAACTCTGTAGCTAGCAGCTAAACCCTACGATAATAGCAATTAGATAGTTTCACTAGCAAAGAGAATATAAAAACTGACAACTATTGTTCTGTATATTGCAGAGTGTAATAAGATCCCTTGTTTAAGAAAATGGGGCTAACGCCTTTCAAATGAGGAGTCTCCTGTACAATTAGTTGTTATATGCTTGACATGGTAATGGCACTGATCTGACTGATTCAGTAATACCTTGCTGGCTGGGCAAGACTTTGGATGATCCTCTCATTGTGCTCTGCATGATACCCATATTCAGGACAACCCCTATTTTAATTAGAGGAATCTTACATAGTTACATAGTAATTGAGGTTGAATAAAGACTTTTAGCCCATTAAGTTCAATCTTTTAAGATCTCCTCAGAAACCCCCCCCCCAAGTGAAACGTTTTCAATTGTCTCAAAAGGGAAAAAATAATAAAAATTCCTTCCTGGCCCCAGATAACCCTGAATGCCCTTTTTATTTAAAAATGTATACATTCCATTTTTAAAGTTATCTAATGAATCTGCTGTTACCACCTCCCTTAATAGAGAATTCCACAGATTAACCACCCTTAATGTGAAGAACACTTTTCTTTCTTTAAGGTGGAAACATTTTACTTCAAACCTCAAAGGATGTCCTCTTGTCCGTTGAAAACCTCTTGGCACAAAAAGCTCCCTTGACAAATCTCTTTACTGACCCTGGATGTATTTATATAGTGTAAATATATATCCTCTTAGACGCCTTTTTTCTAGAGAAAATAAGTTTAATTTGGTTAGTCTTTCTTCATAACTTAGCCCCTCCATTCCCCTTATTAGTTTTGTTGCCCTTCTCTGTACCTTTTCCAGCTCTAAAATGTCCTTTTTATGAAGTGGTGCCCAAAATTGTACTCCATATTCCAAATGAGGGTGTACTAGAGATTTCTATAGTGGCAGAATTATATTTGCTTCCCTGGCTTCTATACCCTTCTTAATACATGCTAATATTTTATTTGCCTTTGCAGCTGCTGCTTGGCTTTGAGCACTGTTACCTAGGTGGTTGTCCACAAGCACTCCCAAATCCCTTTCAATATCTGATACACCTAGATTTGCTCCATTAAGATTATAAATTGCATGGCTGTTTTTCCTTCCCAGATGCATAACCTTACATTTATTCGTATTAATTCTCATCTGCCATTTAGATGCCCATTCCTCAATTTTATGTAAATCCCCTTGGAGGGAAAGCACATCATTTTCTGATTTAATTACCTTGCACAACTTTGTGTCATCAGCAAAAATGGACACACTACTTTCCAGTCCTACTTCTAAGTCATTAATAAATATGTTATAACGGAGAGGACCTAATACTGAACCCTGAGGAACCCCACTTACCACATTAGTCCAATCGGAGTATGTTCCATTAACAACAACCCTTTCCTTCCTGTCTTTTAGTCAGCTCTCAATCAATGAGCAGATATTTACTGCATTTATTTTTTTAGTTTGCACAATAGTCTCACATGTGGCACTGTATCAAAAGCCTTTGCAAAATCAAAAGAAACAACTATATCCACTGAGTTGCCTTGATCCAAGTTCCTACTAACCTCCCCATAGAAATTAATTAGATTTGTTTGACATGACCTATCCCTCATAAATCCATGTTGGCTCCTAATTATAATCCTGTTTGAATAGGAATATTCTTGTATATTATCCCTTATTAACCCTTCTAAAAGCTTCCCCACTACAGAAGTGAGGCTCACTGATCTATAATTCCCTGGATTTGTTCTTGCTCCCTTAAATATAGGTATCACATCAGCTTTTCTCCAGTCATCTGGTAGAGACCCTGTGTTGAGTGAATCTTGAAAAATTAAATATAATGGTTTGGCTATTACAGAGCCCAGTTCCCTCAGTACCCGTGGATGTATTCCATCAGGACTTTATTAACATTTTTTTTCCCAACCTCTTTTGGATTTCTTCCTTCGGTAACCAATTATTTAGTGATGGTAGTGTAGCCCCATTATGTTGCGGTGTCCCAACCACTGGTACCTCCATTGTTTATACCGAAGAAAATAACCTATTTAGCTCATCTGCCTTTTCCTGTGTCACATTGTAGTGTTCCTATAGCTTCCTTCCTTGCCTACTTCTCATTTATATACTTAAAAAATATTTTAGTATTAGTCTTACGCTCCTTTGCAACTGATTTTCCATGTTCGATTTTAGCCAGTCTAATAGTCCTTTTGCAAGCTTTGTTGATATCCTTGTACTCACGTAAAGCAGTCTCTGCCCCCTTTTGTTTATATAATTTAAATGCCTGTTTTTTACTCCGTATCTTGATCTTTAAATCATTGTTAAGCCACATTGGATATAATTTACTCCTTTTACTTTTATTCCCACATGGTATATGCCAATGTGTATGTATGTTTAGTAAGGATTTAAATGTTGACCATTTATGTTCAATATTTTTACCTATCAGTTCTCTGTTCTAAGTCTATACATTGTATTGCTGCCCTTAGATTATTAAAATCTGCCCTTTTAAAATTCTGAGTTTTTGTTGGCACCTTAAAGTTTTTTTTTATTCAATCTCAAATGAGACTGTGTTGTGATCACTGTTTCCCAAAGGTTGCCCTATTTCAACATTTGATACCATATCAATATTATTTGTGTTAACTAAATCCAAGATGGAGTAATTTTTAGTAGTTTCTTGTATAACATGGGCCAGATAATGATAAAGATGTACTGCTGGTCTCATTCATCCAGTTAATTTCAGGGTAGTTAAAATCTCCCATTATTGGAACTTGCCCATGCTTAGCTGCATTTCCAGTCTGTAACAATAATTGTATTTCATCGCTTTCAATTATATTTGGAGGGGTTATAGCATACTCCTACTAATATTCTTTTAGAATTTCCTGCTCCGCTATTTAACTCTACCCACAAACATTTAATATTATCACTAGTTCCAGCATAAATATCTTCTCTGACTATGGTCTTAGATTCAGGGTTAACATATAGACAAATCCCTCCTCCTCTTTTACCATTGTCCCTATCTTTCCTAAATAGGTTATAACTATCCAGATTAACAGTCCAGTCATGAGAGTCATCCCACCAAGTTTCAGTAATGCCTATTAAATCCCATTTCTCATTTACTGCTAATAATTCTAACTCTCCCATTTTACCTGGCAAGCTTCTGGCATTATCGAGCATACACCTTATGTTGTGAGTCTGTAGTTCTGAAGTGCCTGCCACTGTACTTGAGTTACTTAGTAATACCTCCCTATTGACTATACTAATCCTCCCCCATCTCCTCCCACATGACTAGTTAATTCACTCCTTACCCCCTCTATACTTACTACCCCATTACATTCATCTAGTCCCTCCCCCCACCTACTAGTTTAACCACCCCCCCAGCCATTCTACCATCCTTTCCCCTAGCACATTATATAATATATAAATATATATTATATAATATATATATATATATATATATATAAATATATATATGTATAAAAAAAAAAATATATATATATATATGTGTGTGTGTGTGTTATTAACCTACTTCCTTCAAATTATAAAAAATAAAATGTATACCATAAATAACTATATACTCTCACAAACTGTCTGAAGTATTTCACTAGACTTATGTTTATCTTGTGCCTTCCAATTAAGCTGATGCTCTTGCTTTATATATATATATATATATATATATATATATATATATATATATATATATATATATAGTAGCCACTCAAAAATGACAGAGCAATAAAATTTGAAGCCATGGCAATGCTGTTTGCACACAATGTCAAGCTTTTTCTACTCTGAAGACCTTCAGCGCTCATTGTGAGCCTCTCCTCTTGTGTACTTTTGCTCCTTTGAGCATCTTCGGCGCTCATCACAAAGACAGATACATATGTCTATATTTTTTAAAAATAATAATTAATTAGTTACTTAATAGATTAATATACTTTATCTATTTGTAATTAATATATCCAGCAATCAATAGCCTGAAGAGCTAACAATCCCTTTTTATTTTCCTGCAGCATACAATGTACAGTTGGACTGTTGCTGCCCTGAGGAGAAAGTGTCATAAATGTCCCAACTGTGCATTATAAATAGGCTGCGTGCGCAAGGGCAAACCGTTGGTTTTGTTGTGTAAAGCTCTACTTTAGATGCGTAATGTTATTAGTTGCAACTTAGTGTTGTAAAATGTTGTAGTTTGTGTATGTGTTACGCAGCGTGTGAGCAGTTTCCGTCCTTTCTAATAGTGTATTTTGTACTGCGTACGTTCCTGGGTAAAAGTTGTATGCAGCTGGCATTTTTTTGTGTGGTTCGGGGTCGTGAAGCCTCATTTTAATTTTTTTCGGCTGCCGTTTTTTTCCTTGCTTAGCTGATTTTCGAGTGCCAAAATTCGGCAACCTCACTTCCAGACGTCCTGGTTGTCCCCCTGTGCTGTGTGTGATGTTTTTTTTGTATTTTATTTTTTGTGTTTTCTGATTTGCGCGGTTCAGCCGCTATCTTCGTATTTTTCCGACCCACGTCTCGAAAAAAAAGTCCTGCGTTCGTCAACTGCTTGCAGCCTAGGGCGATCCCATGTTTCCTAAGTGCTTGGAGGCTAAGTTCTGCGTTTTTCAATGTCTCAACGGCTCGCCTTGCTCATTGCGAGCCGAGCGATGAAAGCTCTCAGCGCAGGGCTCGAGATGAGCTCTGAAGGGGCTCAGAGGATCAAAAGCCTCACATTGTGTGGCAAACAGCATTACCAGCCTTACAATTTTAATCCCGTTATTTTTGAGCAGTAATTTCCTATTTTTTATAATAGTTTTTGATGGGATAGATAGATAGATAGATGTTTATAGATAGATAGCATGAGGAGCCCACCTCTCCCACCACATTCCCTAGTTTTTACCTTACCTTCAGTGTCCCCCCCAATTTAAAGCTCAACATTTTGTCAATAAAGGTTGTCTTATATACAGAAACAGCCTTCTCTGTTACCACCCCTTCACCATCTCCCCTCCTCCTCTAACTGAGTTCCCGGATCCACAACATACAGTTAGAGGAGGAGGGGAGATGGTGAAGGAGTGGTAACAGAGAAGGCTCAGGTGGATATAATATGTATATACCATATTTTTTCCGGTACTCAGTGGCTGTGTAGCCTTCCCCTGCTGGAGTGTCAAAAGGCTGGGGCAGGAACTCCTGTGTGATTAGTCAGCAGGGGAAGGCTACACAGCTACTGAACATCTGGATGCACTATAATATATATAATAAGAGGAGTAGGAGGGGAAGCAGGAGAATTGGAAGGGGGAGATGGAGAAGGGGAGATAGTCCAAATGGGGAGGGGGGAATACTATACACAGAACTAGGCCCCCCCAGGAGCAGGGGCCTTGGTGCAACGCACTGCATGCACCGGCAGTAGATCCACCCCTGTTAGTAACTGCTGTCTAGACATTTTTAAGAAAACATATGACAGTAGGTAAGAATTTAAAAAAAGCTCATTTATTATGCCAATACCGATGTCTGCTCAGATAACCATCTCACTTCCAAGCTTTATTAGTAGGATACTTTTCTCATGCAAATTGTAGGAAATAGGTTAATTGTTAGTTATATAACAACTGTAGCTTAATTTCTTTAAAAACTGCTAAAAAATGTCATTGTCACAGTGTCAGTAATGCTCTGTAGCCCTTTCCCGACCCCACAATGTCTGTACTACTAAGCAGCCGTGCCCCCACCATGTCAAAGCCCTGTCTTTACCACAAGAGACAGGGGTGCGGAGGGAAAGGGGAGAAAAAAGGAGACAAAAGACAGAAAAGGAGTGAGGGAAGGGAAGGGAGCGAGGAAAGGATAGTGAAGAAGAGAGGGGGAAGGAGAGAGCAAAGACTGAAAGGATGGGAGAGTAGAGAAGGAGAGCAAATAAAGAAGGGAGAGGAGAGAGAACAAGAACAAAGGTAGAAAGGAGAGCGAGAACAAAGATGGAAAGGGAGAAAGAAGGAGAGCAAATACAGAAAGAAGAGAGGAGAGCAAATACAGAAAGAAGAGAGGAGAGCAAATACAGAAAGAAGAGAGAAGGAGAACAAAGACAGAAAGGAAGAGAGAGGAAAGAGGAACAAAGACATAAAGGGGAGAGAGAGAAGGGAGAATGTGATAATAAACTAAGATCCAGAAAATCTTTGTGTGGTGAAATGTACAAAAAAACACTTGTACACTGCTATTTTCAATGCAGTTTATTACATTTCCATAGAAAATCATTTTTGTTTGTTTTGTTTCTCTTTTTTCACTCTAGGTTGTTTTTGTTTCCTTGTCATATTAACAAATACATTGTGTATTTAAAAGAGCCTAGTCTGACAAAAAAGTACATATGAGTTATTTAGATAATTCAGAGAAATGTTTACATAAATTTATGACCACATTGATAATATTCTCCAAGACAATTAATAGTAAAAAAAAAAAAAAATATCCTGATTTAATACATTTTACACAAGTATAATGGTTTATGAGAATTAGGTAGTCATTTTCTCTTCATTAAAATGTGTAAAACTATATCTCTTACAGATAAAAATTTATTCCATTCTTGATGGTTTCTGAGCTTGATTTAGTAATGGAGAGCACTCGCTGAGAAAGAAATTCCTTTTATGTGTTAGCTGGCAAGAGGTGCCCAAAATCAAGCAAATTATTCAGGCTATGGTCAGGGCAAGAGAATGTAGAGAGATTACTATAAAAGTATTGGCGTTATTCTGGAATTAATCTAGTGGTAATAATTAACTACTGTTAAGAGTCTTCATCTACAGTCCCACTTCAATGGAATTCAGAATAAACAGATATGTATTATTTTTTTATCTCTATATCCTTTACTGCTAAAATGACTCAGTTGATGCAGTGCACAGGCTTCTTTGCCCTTTTTTCATATTGCTTTGTAGAAATGTGAAGGTTGTCCTTTCTATAAGCCTATGAGAGATACACTTCCAAAAAAATTACATAGTAATTGAGGTTGAAAAAAGACTTTTAGCCTATAAAGTTCAACCTTTGAAGATCTCATCTGATCTGCAATATGGGGATTAATTGTTAATTGATCCAGAGGAAGGCAAACAAAAAAAAAAGTGAAACTTTTCCAATTGTCTCAAAATGGGAAAAAAAGAATTCCTTCCAGACCCCAGATAATTCATTAAGATTATAAATTGCATGGCTATTTTTCTTTACCAGATGCATAACCTTACATTTATTCATATTAAATCTCATCTGCTATTTAGTTGCCCATTTCTCTAAATTATGCAAATCCCTTTGGAGGGAAAGTACATTATTTTATTTTTTTAATTAACTTGCACAACTTAGTGTCATCAGCAAAAATGGAGACAATACTTTCCATTTCTACTAATAAGTCGTTAATAAATATGTTAAAAAGGAGAGGACCTAATACTGAACCCTGAGGAACCCCACTTACCACATTAGTCCAATCTGAGTATGTTCCATTTACAACAAGCCTTTGCATCCTGACTTTTAGCCAGCTCTCAATCCATGTGCAGATATTTACTGCTATTCCTGTATCCCTTAGTTTGCATAATAGTCTCCCATGTTGCACTGTATCAAAAGCCTTTGCGAAATCTAAAAATACTATATCCACTGAGTTGCCTTGATCCAAGTTCCTACTTATCTCCTCATAGAAACTAATCAGGTTTGTTTGACATGAGCTATCCCTCATAAATCCATGTTGGCACTTACTGTAAATACTCGAGTATAAGCCGACCAGAGTATAAGCCGAGGCACCTATTTTACCACAAAATACTGGGAAAAATGAGTGACTCGAGTATAAGCCGAGGGTGGGAAATGTGCTGCCCCCTGTGTCCCTCTTGTGCACTCTGTGTCCCCCTCTTGTGAGTCCTTTTCTTGTGTCCCCCCTCTCCCTCCCCTGTGTCTCTTCACCCCTCTCCCTTCCCTGTGTCTCTTCCCCCTTTCCCTTCCCTGTGTCTCTTCCCCCCTCCCTTATCACCCTCCTCAACCCCCCTCCTCATTCTCAACCCCCTCCCCACCCTCCCTCCTCATCCTCCCTTCCTCAACCTCCCTCCTCAACCCCCCTCCTCATCCTCAACCCCCTCCTCATCCTCAACCCCCTCCTCATCCTCAACGCCCTCCTCAAACTCCCTCCTCAAACCCCCTCCTCATCCTCCCTCCTCATCCTCAACCTCCCTCCACAACCCCCCTCCTCATCCTCAACCCCCCTCCTCATCCTCAACCCCCTCCTCATCCTCAACCCCCTCCTCATCCTCAACCTCCCTCCTCATCCTCAACCTCCCTCCTCATCCTCAACCTCCCTCCTCAATCCCCTTCCTTATCCTCAACCCCCTCCTCAACCTCAACCCCCATCCTCATCCTCAACCTCCTCCTCAACCAACCTAAAGTGAGATGGGGGGGGGGGGGGGGGGGGTTAGAATGAGGATGGGGGGGGTTTAGAATGAGGTGGGGGGTTGAGGATGAGGAGGGGGGAGATAAAGAGACACAGGGGATTAGAGAGACACGGGGGGGTTAGAGAGACATGGGGGAGTTAGAGAGACACGGGGGGAGAGTGACTCGAGTATAAGTCGAGGGGGCCTTTTTAGCCTTAAAAAAAGGGCTGAAAAACTCGGCTTTTACTCGAGTATATACGGTACTTATAATCCTGTTTGAATAGACATATTCCCTTATTAACCCTTCTAAAAGCTTTCCCATTAAAGAAGTGAGTCTCACTGGTCTATAATTCCCCGGATTTGCTCTTGCTCCTTTCTTAAATATAGGTATCACCTCTGCTTTTCGCCAGTCATCTGGTAGTGACCCAGTGTTGAGTGAATCTTGAAAAATTAGATATAATGGTTTTGCTTTTACAGAGGCCAGTTCCCTCAGTACTTTTGGATGTATTCCATCAGGACCTGGGGCATTATCAACATTTATTTTTTCCAACCTCTTTTGGATTTCTTCCTGCATTAACCAATTATTTGGCAAGGGTAGTGTAGCCCCATTATGTTGCAGTGTCCCAACCACTGGTATCTCCCTTGTGTATACAGCAGAAAAGAACCTATTTAGCTCATCTGCCTTTCCCCATTAAGATACTTAAAAAAATATTTTAGGGTTAGTCTTGAACTCTCCTTTGCAACTATATTTTCATTTTCTTTTTTAAAAGAAGAGGAGATTGCTAAACTGAATGCTGTAATTAACAAACAATCTGTTTCACCCACACATTTGCCACAGAGACCCCCAAAATGAGGAGGATTTTGATAAAAGACATGTTCCAAAAGCTTTGCTTCTGCAATTACAAAACTCCTGTGCTGCTCTTGCAGAGCCTATCCAGAGTATGGATAATACAACTTCCTATTGTAAAGCTATCTACAAAGGTAAGAAGTGCAGGCTTCCAAAAGAGGTTGCAAATCGTGGTGGGAGACTCCATTTCAAAACGAGCTGATGTGGGCGAGAGCAAGGAAAGAAAGGTGCCTTCTTGTCATTTAAATGAGTCACATTTTAAGTATTGTTAAAGCAGTGAGACAGGAAGGAGAGATACAACTTGTAACTAATGATCTGGCCAGGAATGATGTTATTGCAGTTCAAGAAATATTCCATGAGCGAGGAAAATAGGTTGGCCAAGTAGCATTGTCTACTTTTTCTTTTTTGACGTTTTGCAGTTTCATAGACATGACCACGGTAGATTGTATCTCACCATACATTATAATAATAAATATTTAGGGAGATGGTGCAAAAAGAGATTATTTGGTATTGTTGGTCACAGTTAATTTCTTCTTTTTTTTTTACGTATAGGATTCTATAAGAGAGATCATCTGCATACCCTTTGTACATTGATTCTAGTGCCGAGTTTAAATGTTTCATTAGCCGTCATTTAAATGAGGCCAGGGAGTAGATTTAAAATGTAATGTGGACATTACACTGAACAAGGCTTGTTGTCTGGTAATTTATCTATGGGTTTAAATTGTTTAAATATTAGCAAGACTGCTACACTTAATAAGTGCGTATTACAGAAATGTAAGTATTTGGATATTACAGAAAATGTACTCGTTTCTATATGTACATGTTCTCAAAGTTGTTAGAATAAGCTTCTAGAAATAATTTTTGTAGAAGCTAGAGATGGTTATGATTTGTTGGCTATAACATAATTTTGGCATAATGAAACACACAAATGTTACATAGCTATACCTGTCTAGAATTTATTCAGGAAAGACATGCTTTGTAAATGGAGATGTGATTTTGCTCTTATCAGATGGCACAAAAATAAAATATTAAAAACACTTTAGATCAGAACACTGAAGTAAGTATGGAGAGTGTTTGGGTAACTATAGAAAGAGAGAGATAGAAGCAAGTGTTCAGGAGTCATTTATAGGCCTCTGGAATTATAATGTATTGGAATAAAAGGATAATGTGGAAGAAATAAGTAAAATGATAATGATGGGTGAGGTAATACTAATGGGAGATTTTAATTTGCCAGATTTAGACTTGAAGATTTCTACTGCTGGATCAGACAGGGATAAGTATATTCTACTATATTACTTGCAAGCAGTATCTCTTAGATAAGTAAATAAAGGACCATTGAACTCTGTTGAAAAAATTTACACTGTATTAAAATTAATCTTTTCTATACTTTTTATTATAACATTTATGAAATATTTTGGGCATTCTTGACACTCATTTTGCTCAGTATAGCGACTCCCTCACTGAAATGCTCCTCCATCATTTTTATCCGCAGCTTGCAAAATATTATTTTTTTGTTTAATAAAGTGCTCCTTTTCTGATAGAGGGATGAGTCACTAACAGCTCTCTGAAGGCTCCCTCTGACATGTTGTAAGTGGATGCTGCCTAGCTGTGTGGATGGCTCAACCTCCACCATTGACATTTAATTTGCAGATACAAAAAGATGGAGTAGAAGGGTCTCAGTGAGGTGGGGGCGGGGAGGGAGAAAGGTAGCCCCTATGCTGAGAAAGATGAGTGTTAAAATAAAGCTATTAAGCTACATTTTTATATATGTTTCACTAATGTTTATTAAAAGTATTGTAGTTGTTTAGTCATTTCAGACTCTCGGTCTCTCTATGGACCACAGCATGCCAGGTACATCTGTCAGCCACTGCCCCCCTGATCTACAACAAGTTCATGTTCATTGCTTCATTTATCCGTCTCTGTCATCCCCTTCTTTGTGTGCCTTCAATCTTTCCTACATCAGAGTCTTCTCTAGGAAATCCTGCCTTTTCATTATATGGCCCAACTATTTGAGCTTCAGCATCATGATCAAACCTTGTGGACAGTTTGTCTTGATTTCCTGAAGTACTAATTTATTGGATCTCGCAGTCTAAGGTACTCTAAATAGCTTTTGCCAACACCACAATTCAAAGGCATCAATTCTACAGCGCTCAGCCTTCTTTATGGTCCAAGTCTCACATCTGTATGTTATTACTGGGAATACCATAGTTCTAACTATGTGGACCTTTGTTGATAGTGTAGTATCTTTACTTTTTACTAGCTTGTCATCTCTTTAAGAACTTGCCACACAGTCAAAGGCTTTAGAATAGTCTATGAAGCAGAAGTAAATGTTCTTCTGGAACTCTCTTGCTTTTTCTATTATCCATCAGACATTGGCAATGTAATCTCCTGTGCCTCTTCCTCTACTGAACCAAGCTTGCACATCTGGTATTGTTGGAGTTGAGCTTGTAGGATAACAGCAAGGCATCCAAGGTCCCATCTCACTTCACTCGCCAAGATGTCTGGCTCCAGCTCATTGGATTTAGGTCATCATTGCTGTTAAGATCCTTCCTGTACAGATCTTCATTGTATTCCTGCCACCTCTTCTTTATTTGATCTTCTTCAGTTAAGACCCTACCATTTTCATCTTTTATCACTCCCACTTTGGCATGAAAGGTTCCTTTGACATCCTGAATTTTCTTGAAGAGGTATCTTGATTTTCCCATTCTGTTATCTTCTTCTATCTCTGTACATCGCCCACTGTAGAATCTCTCCTGGACTCTTCTTCCCTTGGTATTCTGCTTTCAGTTCGGAAAGTCTTTCCTTATCTCCACTACTTTTCACTTTCCTTCTTTCCTGGGCTTCTTTCAAAGCCTCATCAGGCAGCCAGTTTGCCTTTTTTGTTTTTTCTTTTGGACATATTGTTTGTTGCTGTTTCCTGGATAATGTTACAAACTTCAGTTGAAAGTTCTTCGGGCATTCTATCTTCCATGTCTAGTCCCTTAAATCTATTCTTTACTTCCACTGCATAATCACAAGGAATGTTACTTATTTTGTATCTGCTTGGTCTGATGGTTTTCCCTGTTTTATTCAGTTTAATTCTGGAGCCCCACTCAGCTCCAGGTCTTGTTTTTGATGATTGTATAGAGCTCCTCCATCTTTCACTGCAAAGTATTGTAACAGAGTCAAGCAGGAGTGCCCCTAGAGGTCAGTGACTAAAGACCCTGGAAGATTTCTCTTAGGAAAGAAAGAGTTAAGGGCAGTAATCAGAGGCTAATTGAGGCCCAGCTGTGGATTGCCTTTAAGACAACAGCAGAGAGATGGGTGGAATTCTCACTTAGGCTTTGGCCTAAGTCATGTGAGCTGAGTGTGAGGATCCTGGAAGTTACATCTAACTGATAGTGCTGTAAGCTGTTTTGGACTGCTGTAAGAGAACATTGTGTTAAAATTTGCACACACAGATACCCCAAGGTGAACTGTTGTGGAGAAGCTGTGTTTGAAGAGCTGAACTGCTGTTACCTGTGGCTGCTAGTGACAGCTCCTGCTGGATACCAGAAAGCCTGAGAGAGAGAGAGAGAGTCTGCCTGAGTGTCTCATAGCCAAGGATGTAAAGGGTCTATTGCCAGGTAGCTGCTGCCGGGTGTGAGCCACACGAGCAGTTGGAGAATGACCAGAGAAGTAAGGTACTGTTAAAGAGACAGTGCATATGCCCAGGGAGTAGGCTGTAAAGTGAGATTTTCAGCCTCTACTAAAAAGACTGTACCAAGGGTCCCTGGAGGTTGGGGTACCTGGAGAGTGGGTGGGCCAGGACCCCATCCCTCTGTGTGATTATAGAAAAGGACAGTTTTACGTGAGAACCGAGAAGCGTTTTTCAGGGCTAGTTAGGGAACTAAGCTATGAGCTAGTGCGTTTAAGTAGATTTTTGTTTCGTGCTGAATTAAGCTATTTTCATTTACATTTTGGACTGCTTAATAATAAGTAAACAAGAGCCCAGAAGTCTCTGCCTTTTCTCTATTGGAGTATGGATTGCAGAAGGCGATTAGGTCACGCTGGTGTCCAAAATATTACAGATGAACAGGCCAGTGCGGCCATCCTTGTCACAGTATATAGTCAACCTGACTTCTATATTATCCATGTGTAGAGTTGTTTTGGAGGTTGTTGGAAGAGGGTGTTTGTTATGACCAGAGATTTATCTTGACAGAATTCTACTAATCTCTTACCTGCTTCATTTTGAACTCCAAACCAACTTACCAGTTATTCCAGGTGTCTTTTGGCTCCCTACTTTAGCATTCTAATCTCCTATGATGATACGAAAATCTTTTCTTGGTTGTTATTTCTTTATCGTGTTGAATATCTTTGTAGAGATAGACAACTTCAGCATCCATGGTTAGAGCAAAAACTTGGATTAGTGTAATGTTAAATGGCTTGCCTTGAATTCAAATTTTAAATCATTCTGTCATGTATTGGGTTGTAACTAAGCACTGCTTTGGCCAGCCTTTGATGGACTATGGGGACTACTCCATTTCTTCTGCTGGATCCTTGACCACTATAGAAGATCTGGTGGTTGTCTCATGTGAAATGTCCCATTAC
The DNA here is from genome assembly GCA_027410445.1 of Discoglossus pictus. Taxonomy (NCBI): domain Eukaryota; kingdom Metazoa; phylum Chordata; class Amphibia; order Anura; family Alytidae; genus Discoglossus; species Discoglossus pictus. The sequence goes on from CM050174.1 coordinate 58,225,198, forward strand.
AGTCCATTTAAGTTCACTACATCCCAGAACATCAATGTTTAATCTTGCCATCTCATGTTTGACCACGTCCAGTTTGTCTTGGTTCATAGTTCTAACATTACAGGTTCCTATGCTGAATTGTTCTTTGCAGCAAATGACTTTCCTTTCTCCTCTAGAGACATCTACAGCTGTGGCCCACTTCATTAGATCTGCTAATCATGCTCGCTCTCTGCTTTTTCTCAGTAATGCGGTAGGTACTTTCTGACCCAAGGGGCTCATCTTCAGGTGCCATATTGTTATGTCTTATCAAAGTCTCTGTAGTGGATTGCCGGTTTCTTCTCCACTGGACTGTGATTTGTCTGCCTTGACCTGCCTATATTGGGTGATCCTACATTGTAGAACTCCCAGCTTCATTGAGGTACACAAGACCTTTCAATATTACAAGGTAGCGACCCAGAAGGGGCTAGTGCTTAATCTTTTAGAAGGATCTTGAATTAACTGTTGAGTTCTGGTTATAATGTAGCAGGTGACTGGTTGTTGAATCTTATGGTGACCACAAAAATCATACCCTACTTCCGATCATGTAGCCTTGAGACAGAAAACAGTGCTAATCTGCCTAGTTTTTCTGAGTTATTGCTGCTTTTGGAGTTACAGTGAGACCTTCAGACAACGCCTGTACATTTTGACCTGCTGATAGCAGCCCCTATAGGAGTGGTAAAAGAATGAGAGAAAACTCATACCCGTAGACAAAGTAGAATGGTGACTGTCGGGAAGGCTCCTTAATTCTGCTAGCAGTATCCACTCAGCCAACTTGAGCTATTGCTTCATGACTTTGTCAACCTTTCGATCTGCCCATTTGTTTGTGGGTAATTAACTGAGATGGTGTATGGGCAGATGCCAATCAGTTACAGAAAGCCCTCCAGAACTATGAATTGGGTGCCTGTGTCAGATAACTTTAAGATCTCAATAACCACCTTAGGATAAAAAGGCAGTTCCATCAATGCAATTAGGTGTTACTGCTTTGAGAGAAAGTCTATAATGACTTATATATAGGGATTATGCAATTGGAGTCTATAGGTATGAGTCAAAAGACAAATCCAATTTGGGTAAATGTTACAGTAAGCAGGCGATTGGTCATCATAACATTTATAGTCTTTGACATATGTGTAATGTCGGTGCTACATGGATTAATATAACTAACAGTTAACTAGTCTTTTTAGATTTTGCAAAGGCTTTTGATACAGTGCCACATGGGAGATTATTATGCAGGCTAAGGTATACAGGAATTGCAGTAAATATCGTCTCTTGGATTGAGAGCTGGCTAAAAGACAGGAATCATAGGGTTGTGGTAAATGGAACATACTCAGATTGGACTAATGTGGTAAGTGGGGTCCCTCAGGTCTCAGTATTAGGTCCTCTCCTTTTTAACATACTTATTAGTGACTTACAAGTAGGACTGGAAAGTATTGTCTCCATTTTTGCTGATGACACACAGTTGTTCAAGGTAATTAAATCAGAAAATATGGGCATTTACATAGCAGATGAGATTTAATATGAATAAATGTAAGGTTATGCATCTGGGAAGGAATAATAACCGTGCAATTTATAAACTTAATAAAGCAAATCTAGGGGTATCAGATATTGAAAGGGATTTGGGAGTGCTTGTGGACAACCAACTACATAACAGTTATCAATGCCAAGCAGCAGCTGCAAAGGCAAAGAGACTATTAGCATGTATTAAGAAGGGTATAGAAGCAAGGGAAGCAAATACAATTCTACTATACAAATCCCTAGTATGCCCTAATTTGGAATATGGAGTACAATTTTGGGCACCATTCCATAAAAAGGACATTTTAGAACTGGAAAAAATACAGAGAAGGACAACAAAACTAATAAGGGGAATGGAGGGGCTAAGTTATGAAGAAAGACTTACCAAATTAAACTTATTTTTCCTAGAAAAAAGGCATCTAAGAGGGGATATGATTACCCTATATAAATACATCCATGGTCAGTATAAAGATTTGTCAAGAAAGGTTTTTGTGCCAAGAGGTTTTCAACTGGCAAGGGGACATCCTTGGAGGTTAGAAGTAAAAAGATTCCACCTTAAAGAAAGAAAAGGGTTCTTCACAGTAAGGGTGGTTAATCTGTGGAATTCTCTACCAAGGCATGTGGTGACAGCGGATTCAATAGATAACTTTAAAAAGGCATTAAATATATTTGTAAATAAAAAGGGCATTCAGGGTTATCCTGGATAATTAGAGAGGGAGTATTGATCCAGGGAGGAATCCGATCGCCAGTATCTAGGGTCAGGAAGGATTTTTTTTCTCCTTTTGAGACAACTGGCAAAGTTTCACTTTTTTTTTTCTGTTTGCCTTCCTCTGGATCAATTAACAATTAATCCGCATATTGCAGATCAGAGGAGATCTTAAAAGGTTGAACTTGATGGGCTAAAAGTATTTTTTCAACCTCCATTACTATGTAACACATACATATAGAAAGAAAAACAGAAAAATATTTATATGGTGCACTTTGTATACTTATACCCAATATTGGTATCCTCAGACGCAATACTATTTATGGCAGTGATTAAAACATACACAATCCTTCCAAGCATTTGAACTTTTAAATCACGTTAGACCCATATTAATGACATCTTATGACCTTAGGCTCATTGTATAGAGTCTCTATTATGCAGTCATTTAAGTCATGTTGTAATCAATGCTGATGAGTTTTTCAGTTTTATCAGAATTTAATCCCCCCACTAAATTGTACTCATTAGTTTGATAAGAAATTGCCAGTTTTGCACAAAAATTCACTTTTACATTAATAAAGTTTTGTAGAGTCATATACTGACTCCCCTCTTAGAGGAAGTTAAGAGTATATACCAAGAAACATTGAGCCCAATTTAATTGAGCAATCGTAAGTTCCTGGAGCCCGTAAGTTAAGCCGTAAGTTCATTTGCTCTTCAATTGGCGTTTTTTTGCGAGCTCCGAACGGGTTACAGGCTTGAAAATTCTGTGATGGTTAAACCCGGAACTTTCAGCCTCCCGAAGCCTTTGATCTTTCAATTCCGCAAGAGTTACGAAGGCTAAAATCGCTATTCAATTGCTCTAAGGCCGCAAATGTTTTCACAACCGTAAACGGCAAATGAAAGAGAAAATCCTACGAGTGCTAGAGAGGACCCACAAGGGGGTTAAACACCTATTCATAGCACTGTAAATGCAAATAAAAAATCACTACTGTACTGTAAATAACGGGGAAAGCGATGAAAGACATTAGAATTAATTGCACAAAAGGCTCAAGCTCACAAATCGGCAGTAAATAAAATGTATTTTTATGTTTCATTTCGGGGTTATATCAATATCGGGAATCAATGAGTTAATACATATCAGGCCACTGACATGGACTAGAACAGTATTGGCATTCATTTTCATAATTCTGTATTTTGCGAGTCTGATCGCATATAGGACCCCTGAACCTAATTGCTTGACATGTAACCTCCATGTTTTATTGCGGTAACAATGATGGTCTAATTTTCTATTGGCTCTTTTGAAATGGGAGGTTACGGTTTTGCTTAATTGATCATATTCCCACCCTGAACTGCTATGAACCAGTGCATGGTTAATGGAGTCAGCTTTTGGCCCCTAACTTGTGGGCTCCTTTAATTGAATAGCTCCGGAACCTGAGATGAACGTGAGCCTGCAGACATGCGGCCTGGATCCCGCGGGATGCGGGTGTGTAGTTGAATCAGGCTCATTGTCTTTCTCTTTGACTTTAATAAGTGAAATAATCCAGTATGAATCTTACCATCATATTTCTTATTTCAAATAAACTATTATTTGTCATACTTGTAACCCTTGATTATATTTGCAAGACCACCCAGATTATTACTAACACAATATCTTGTATAATATAGGTATAAGGTTTATACATTTATAGTAAAGGAGTCCCATTGGCTTACAGTTATTTAGTTTTACCGAATTAATACTTACAAGGTTTTAAGAATCTACTCAACTTACTTTTATTTTTATTTTTTTTATGGTGCTTAAAATTTTAATAATATTTAATTAATAAAAGTTAAGTTTTAAATTCATATTTTGGTATCACATTTTCCCAGTCCTGTGAATGCACCATATAAATGGATTTTCAGTTTTCTATATTTTTGTATAAATGTTGCAATAACCCAGCAGTCTAGTCTTGGCCCTAGCACAGATGGTAAACACAGTCATGACTTGCTTGTTTTTATTTTTTATTTTTGGTTATTTGCGCTAACTGAAAGGCCAAATGTCTTCTTTTTGCCTACATAATCAACAAGAGATGAATCCTTTTTCTACAAGATAGAAAACATATATACCAGTACAAATGCTTTCATACATTTCATAAAATCTTCTCATTCATTATACATCACCTGTTTAAATTATCTAAGTCAAGCAAAAATATTCCTAGTTCAATTGGATCACAAATTATTATGTAAACTCTTTAAATATAGCCTAAATATACAATATAATCGATCATATTCATATAATTGTGATGCTTCCTTTCTTCTTTTATTTCATCCAAATCACTTTCTTCAATCTCATTTAATGCGTTCAAGATTTATATACATAATAAATTGTTAGAAACATGAATAAGCTACAGGATCTGAGACAGGATTGGAAAGGATGAAATAGGAATGAGTCCTATTGGCTACTACCAGGGTCTAGGTGGCTCTTAGGACAAATCTTTTATATAATTATCCCATATTTTCCATTTGGAAGCAGACATTGTAATTGCTCCCAATTCTGGGAAGTCTGTTTCCAATAGACGCTTTTTCATTATAGCTTTTAGTTCATTCCACAAAGGTATATTACTTTGATATTACGTCAGTAAGCCATTTAGCCACCATTAAGACCTGTATGACAAGAGCTTTTATGTCCAAGGTAAACTCAGCAGGAAAGATGTGAGAGAGAGATCCAGTTCAGGAGTGGAAAAGATTAAGGTTTTAATAATTATGGATATTTGGTTGAAGCAATTCAGACAAAACTTTTGAATTTCTGTGCATTTCCACCATATGTGGAATTAAGAGCCTATTTCTCTTTCTAGTTTCTCATCTTTACTAATTTATTTTAACTTTGTTGAAACCAAATACTGTCTATTTAGAATTATATAAAATGTTTCTCTATATGAGGCATTTATAATAAATCTCTCTGTCAATTAAAACGCTTTAAACCATGTGTCTGTTATCCATGAATCTTTAAGCTCTATTTCCCAAAGTCGCATATTGGAAGATTTCTTTTCATCTAATTAAACTCCTGTAAAATTGTAACAATTCAATACTCTATGATGTTTATTTTTTGTCAGAATCAGTTTCTCAAAAGTCTCTAGAGTAAAATTGTGATGTAAGCAAGCACCTCTTAAGCTTATTGTACTCTAGCCATAGATTAATTGGAACATGATCGAAATTAAACAAATAGCACCAATGATGGAAAGACTTTGTCAATCTGTGGTTTAGGAAAATGTAACAAGGCATCAGCTTTGGTATTCATGGATCCCGGATAGTTAGAAATTACAAAATTAAACAATGGTCCTAAGTTAGAGTTTGATAACTCATGAGAGATAAGACCTCAGGTTTCTTCTTGTCGAAAATATATTTGTATTTAAAACAGCAAGGAAGGAGGTTCAGCAGTTGCACTGTAAGGGCAGTCAGAATAGGGTGGACCTTGGGAAATACAATGGTTTTGGCAACACATAATCCATGCTGAGATTTGAGCCCAATCCTGTACTATGTCAAAAGCCAAATAACGTCCACTTTAGTCAGTACCAGGATTGGAGATCATATTGGAGTAGTAGATATTGTAGGTTTTTATACCAATTATGTCAGAAATACAGTATAAATTATTAATATGACCGTTGACCTTGGCAAGGCCTGTATGCAAAGGGCAGTGAGATTACAAATCCAGGTCAGGGCTTGCAAAATGATCTCCATGTTCAGGTAAATGGTCAGGGCTGACTACTGGTAAGAAAGAGTATCCATAAATAAGCTAAAATACAAAAGACTTGGGGCCTCATTCTATTACCGGCCGTCAATCGGCCGTAAGGCTGCGATTCCTTGCGGGGGTTCTGTTAACTCGCGATTCTATTATACGGCCCCGCAAGGATCTCCTCTTACGGCCGGCCGCATATCTTGGAACCGGCCGTAAGCTGTGAAATCTAAAAACGCAAAAATAAATTCAAGCCTGCACTGTACAGCTCTGTAAATGCTAGGGATCATATTGGGGGACATGAGGATTAAAAGTAACCCCCTCTCAAGCTTGCACATCAGCCCAAACCCGAGTTCAAATTAACTGTTTATTTTCCGGCTGCGGCGTGGGCGGGTCTGAGGTGCTCCAAGCACTCTGGACTTTTTACATGGATATTTTACGGATATTAAAAATAAAATAGTTTACGGATTTGAGTATAGGATAATTATGTGCTATTTTTTCTAACACCTAAAATCCCTTTATAGTCTTCTCAAAGTGCAGGATGGCTTTATTTGAGCTATTTTATGTGCTTTATTGGTGCTAGCGGGACCTCTTTCCTGCAAGTAAGCTGCAGCTGGCTTTTAGCCTTGCAGAGAGGTTTCCCGGAGCAATTGAATTGCAAATAGGAATTTCTTACTGCCGAAACTCTTGCGGCCGTTTTAGATCAAAGGCTGCCGGAATCCCCGGCCGTAAGGGAATAGAATAGCCGAATAGCTTGCGGCCGGTCCTTGCGGCCCCTCAACGGCTGCGGCCGCTAATAGAATGAGGCCCTTATAGTTTAGTGATACCTGCTATGTTTGTTACTGGATTTGACTTTGTACATTATCCCTACTAAAGTAGCACAGCTTCTGTCTTGGTTCTAACTCTGCACAATGCTGACATAGTCTGACAACATATTATAACTGCTCTGCGTCTGTGATGTGGTATGCTACTCTGGATTAATGCACAGTGTGAGCAGTGGATATAGAGCAGGGGTGGGCAAGTTTGGTCCTGGAGGGCCACACGCAGGCCTGTATTTGATGATATCCCTGCCGCGCACAGGTGAGTCAGTCACTTCTTCAGTCATCCTGATTGACTCACATGTGCACAGAAAGAATATCTTCAAATCCAGGCTTGTGTGAGGCCCTCCAGGAACTTGCCCACCCCTGATATAGAGTGTTTATTATGACATGGAAAATGGCTGTTTTTAAGCATTTAAAAGAGCATATATTAAACATTACAAAAAATATTTTTGCAGGAAAAAAGTAAAACCTGTTCAACTTCATTGAAAAGCACAGAAAATGCAGATAGCAAACATTAGTTTCTAAATCTCATTGGCTTGTAGACGGCAAGAGTAGTCAAACTATTGAATATGTGTTTCAGCTCTGAGACTTTTATTTCAAAAAATAAATCATACTGTGATACATTGTAAAATACCATTTTTCTCATGCAACAAAGACAAGAGCTTGTTCTACCAAGGCCACTTCAAATCAATGGCAATATCAGCTTGTTGTTACCTCTAAGGAAAGTGGAGAGTAGCCGATACATGTTTCCAGAAACTTTGGGATGATCAAATACTTCTTTCCTCAATACAACCATCTGTTTTGTCATAGCACTTACCTCACCAACTATATACTGTAGGTGAGGTAGGTATCTTATCCCTGGTATCTAATGGGAGGAAGCAAATCACAATGCCCATGAGTGTGTCTGTGATCATTTCCTCTCCTACTACTGACCTCAGTACATTCTCCAAGAGATCCTTGCGAGAGCAGTGACATAATTCTCTGACAAGATCTTATGATGTCACCAGAAGACCCAGCTCTTAGTATAAACTGGCAGCCAACCAGGAGGATGTGCTGGGGACTGCAGGGGAGAGGGAATAGCTTCTATTATAAATGCTATTATAAATAGATAGCTATATAGAGTGAAAAATCTGATCTCTCTGGTATAAATAGCTGAGAATAAGATTTTGAATTTTTTTATGTAAAAACTATTTGCAAAAGATTGCCACTTAAGCTGCCGCTTAAATGGTTAGCTTCTGGTATTTAACTCTTTACTTCAAAAAAATATCCTTTGTCAGAGATTTCATTTTTTTAGGTATTTCTTACTTTCTTACTTACTATATTTTGGTCCTATCTTCTTTTGTTAAAATCTCCATACTGCAGCTTCTAGTGCAGGAGCCAACGGCATCATGGGAATCATTAATACAATTTAGAATATGTTCTTGAAATCTTGTTTGATGCTAAATTATTGGTTGTGTACTTATTAATTAGTTTGTCTTTATAATTAACACACAGGATGCTGAACCTTTGCTGAACTCACAACTTCCTTCTACCTCCACCACCCTCCCCTCTTGTTAGACCTTGAGGGTGTTAAGTGTGGTCAGGAAGGAGAGAAATAAGATATACTGAGGGGAATCATATTGGCAGAAATATCCATCACCCCCTCTTTGTCAACAACAGTGCAAGTCACTAGATATAACTGTACGTGTCACACTGAGGGATATTGAGAAAGAGCTATGTGCCAGTCCAAGAGGTGGCTACTATTTTCACATATTTTGAAAGGAGCCATAGTACACTGATACTGTAACCGTTCTTACAAAAATATTCTTTGAAATGATGTGTCCATATAGCCCTAAAGATGACACATTACATAACGAGGGATTTGGACATGGGCCTAGATTTACTGAATTGGTTAATGGTTGTATAAACTGCATTGGCAGCAAAATCAGAAACTCCTTATTTTTAACAGGTACAGCCAATAGAGGAGATACCTGTTTTCTGTATAGAGTTCCATAATTTGTTGTCCAGTGCTCTGGCATAATCTAATTAGATGTAGTCAAAATTAGATCCTACAACACTCCTATTGATGATCAATCCCTCAAAATGAATCGCTTGTCCTCCCGCTCTTTTTCTCTCCTTCCACTCTGTAACAATCTGCATTTCCTTTTTATAGAGGTTTACAGATTATTAGACTCTTCCAAATGAGCAATTCTTACTCTACTAGCTTTTGTATTTGCTCACTATGGGCTATATTAAATTCCAAGCCCGTAGCAGCACCCATACACACGCAAAGCCTGCAGGCTTGAACACCGGCGGAGTTACAGAGCTATTACATTCAACCACGCCGCGACCAACGGGCCGGAGACGCAAACCCGTCAACCATTCTTGCACACGTTGCGTGTGTGGCCGTGAACATGATCAATTAGTCAAACCCGTAGATACGGGTTTAGACGGAGCCAATGGTAAAAGAGATCGTCATCATTACGTCACTGAAAAATGGAGGTTAGATTTCAATCCCTTCAGGTTTCAATTACGAGTTACGATCGGACCCGCATTCCAGAAATAATGCAATATTAATAAATTAGTAAATATGATATTCTGGTCCATGCAAGTTTCATTATATGTATTAACACATTGATTGCCGGGATCGCTATAACACATAAATTAAACATTTAAAAAAGTATTTTATATTGCAGATTTGCAAACCTGAAAATGTTTTGCTATTAATTTTAATACCTAACATCACTTTCCCTTTATTTTTTCTTTCAAAAGTGTTTATTGTCACAAGATTTATTATATATGTAAAAATTCACTTTTGACTCCCAGGTGAGAGCTTTTATATCCTTGTATTACATAAACAGATATACCATTGCAGTTATACAATTGGTGACAATTTCAAAATCACCATTTTTCCTTTTTATAGGGCATTAGCTTAAGTGGCGGGGGGGGGGGGGGGGTGTAAGGTGCCCGATACCCAAAGCCAACTCTTCAGGCGTATCTTGTAGAGGGACAGCCATTATATATTTTTCTTTTAATTAATATCAGCCCCCCCCCCCCACCCCATCCCGCTACCTGAAACAAATGCTAACCCCATCAAAGGCGACAATTTACCAACAAAGACAAATTGGGTATGGGAAAGGGTGAGAAGGGAAGGAACAAGAAAAAGAGAGAGTGTACGACCCTTGAGCATGCAAGACTATTAAGCAAGCAAGTGCCCTCGTATTAGTTTTTAGGCCTTTAATGCTCAGCACTTAGAATCCTGAGGTCTACGGTCTGCGCCGAAGCCTGGGTCCCGCACTGAGGGGAAACCTCTGTTATGTCTATTGTCTGAGAGGAATTGAGCCAACATTCCCAAATCTCCAAAAGCGTAGTATAGGTATCTGTCAGTATGTGTATCATTATCTCGTAGATCAGTAAATAATTGAACTTGTTTATTATTTATTGAGTATTAAGATTCAGTGTTTTCCATCTCTTTGCTAAATGGTTCTTAGCCGCCAACATGAGAAATTGTAGCCATTTATTTTGATTCTTGGTTAATTGAGGAAGAAAGATTCCCAACAAACACACCTCCATTGATGGACTTACTGGAATATTAAGGATTTCTAATGCCAGTTTAGTTACTTCACTCCACATTCTTTGAGCTACTGGACAGTCCCACCAAGTGTGTCTAAACGTACCTGTCTCATGACATTGTCTAAAGCAAGTGGGAGGGCTTTGGGGATTCAATTTATGTAGCCTATCTGGTGTGAGGTAAATTCTGTGTAACACTTTAGTTGAAGTCTACAATAAACTAAAATAAATATACCCTTTAGTTAAATTTGAGCATATTCTTTCCCATTTGGGAGAATCCCAAGATATGTCCAGGTCTGTTTCCCAATGCCTTATAAACGTAGGTTTGTGGTTTTCTTGGGGCTGGTTTAAGAGAGAATAGTGAGGCTTTACTACATATACAAGATATTATAATTAAAATACTCCTGTATAGGTAGTTCATATTTAGCCCTGAATTGATCCCCTGTCATTATCTGGTCTTTTTGTAACCATGCTTCCATTCTACAAAACCCATTGGTTTGCCACCAACCTTTGGATTCTACCCCCATTCCTTTGACGATTTGAGAAGTGAGAGTGGGAGTTAAGGGCGAGATATTGGTAGCCAGTTGACACCTGGAGTTGGCCCATGCCCAATTCTTTAACGTTAATTTAATCATTGGGTTGCTACCCTTTATTTGGCCAATTAATGGTGAGGGAGTCCAAATGTTGTTATCCCAGGTAAAGGTTTGCATTTGGAGATTTTCCATAAACACCCAGAGGGCCTGATGTTCTCTAGAGTGTGCTTGCGGAATGAATGCAATCTGAGACGTTCTGAAACATAATTGCAAGTTAGGACAAGACATCCCTCCTTTCTGTTTTTAAACATAAGTGATCTAGCTACCCTTGGATGTTTAAATTGCCAAATAAATCTAAATATTTGTTTTTGGAAATTCTCTAATTATTTAAAATTGATGTCAATAGGTAATGTTCGAAAGAGATATAAAATCCTTGGCAGGATGTTCATTTTAATAGAGTTATTCCTCCCAGTCCATACCAGTTGAGATAGGTTCCATCCAGTGCTCTGAATATAGGAACATAGTTAGCCCGATATAAGTCCGACAATTCAGGAGTAATATTCAATCGCAAGTATCTTAGGTGATCTTTTGGCCATAGGAAGGGAAATACACATTTAAGGGAGTCCTGTATCTGCTGTGTAAGCCAAGATCCTATAGCTTCTGTCTTATCAATATTGACCCTAAGTTCCGAGATCTGTCCAAACGTTTCAAGGATGTTCATCAAAGCTTTAATTGATCGAACCGGGTGAGTCAATGTGCATACAATGTCATCTGCGAACAGACAGCACTTAAACTGACGAAGGCCAATATTAAAGCCTTGTATATTAGAGGTGGACAAGATTACCTGAGCCAAGGGCTCAATAGCCAAAGCGAATAGTAAGGGAGACAAAGGACACTCTTGCCTAGTACCCCTTTGAATATGTATTTGAGTGTTGCCCTCTCCTGGTAATTTTATACAAGCAACCAGATTCTGATAATACATTTTAATAAGATTCATGAGGTTTCCTTGAAATCTTATTTTGGACAAGACCGCATATAAATAAGGCCATTCAATCAAGTCAAATGCTTTTTCTAAAGCTATGGTACACAGTGGGGTGTTGGCTACTTCGGCTAGATAAAATATGTTTAGTAATTTCAGGATATTGTCTCCCGCTTGTCTGAACGGTATGAAACACGCTTGATCTTTATGGAACAACCGAGGGAGAAACCCAGATATCCTATCTGTCATTAGTTTTGCTAAAATCTTTATATCTCCATTAAGGAGTGAAATTGGGCAAACATTTTTAACAGATCTAGGGCATCTCGGCCTATTTGGGGAAAGAATATCAAGTTAGCTTGATTTAATTCAGGGGGAATTTGTTTACCTATTAGAATTGCTTTAAACAATCTTTTTAAGATATGGAAGGAGGTTGCTAGAGAAAGTTTTGTAATAGATGTTAGAGAACCCGTCTGGGCCAGGAGATTTCCCAGTTTCAATTGATCTAGAACTTCTTTTAGCTTTTCTAGATCTTGAGCTGAAATAGATGGCAGATCATATTGATTGATAAAATCTTGAATTGCAAAGTTGCTGGCTGTGGAGTGGGAGGAGTAAATATTCTGAAAATATTCTAAGAAAGTTTTTTGAATTTTCATTTGACTCATAGAGATTTGATACATTTGGCTGTGGCCTTGTTTATTCCTAAGCTTTTTTGCTAGCATTGTGGATGGTTTATATACCTGGGTATATAATTTCTGGTGACTTTTTCTCTGTTTTGTGAGACAGAACATTGTCCTCTGACTGATTATCTCAGTGTGGTTAACCTGATTTTGTTTTTCCAAGTAATATAACTCTTTAAGAAGTGTAGACTCTTTCAAATTTTGCTTTTGTTTATATGAGGATGCTATTCTTATTAAAGAGCATCTAATGAAGGCTTTGTGGGTCACCCAGAGCCATCCTATTTCAGTTTCCGAGGTATCATTTAAGGTAAAATATAGTTCCAATTCCTCCGCCACCTGTTTTTGAATTGTCGGGTTAGCTATTAACATTTCATTTATTTTCTAGGCAATTTTTGGTGCCATATTTAAGGCTAGATCCAAATTGACCGATACTGCTGAATGATCAGTCCAAGGGCAGGGGAGAATCTGAGCTCTATCAGAATGGTTGAAAAGTCTTATATCTATCAGTAGTGTATCTATCCTAGATCTTAGAGTAAGATCTGTGATGAGGAGAATAATATGTGTACTCTCTATCATAAGGGTTATGTCCCCTCCATGTGTCAACTAGCCCCAATTTGAATAGAAGATTATGAAATCTTAGTAATATCTTAGAGTGGTGTGATTCTGAGGTACCGCTGGATCTGTCCAAACTGGGCTGTAACGCTAAATTAAGGTCGCCTCCAATAATTATGTTACTCCAATCTATCGAAGAAAGGACGGTCAGTAATCTAATTATGGAGTTGTGTGGAGCCGTTGTGGGAGCATATAGATTTACTATGTGATTCTTTTGTTTAAAACGGTTCCTGTCAGTATTAAGAAGTGCCCTTCTTTATCTAATTTTTTAATGTTCCGTTTTAAAAGGGTAGTTTTTATGGAGCAAAATAGCCACACCAGCCTTCTTTGTTTTCTGGTTACAAGTATAATAAGTTAGATAATCTTTATGCAAGATTGGAACTGTATTAACAGCGAAGTGCATCTCTTTTAAGAAAATTATTGACGGTTTACATTTTTTTTTTAAATTAACGTTTTTTTCCGCTTAAGGGGGAGTTAACCTCTCACATTATGAGATAAGATCGTATGTTTTATCTCGGCCATGTTGATTGGTTTGTGTCTAATACAGTGATGTATATAGTGCCCAAAAGCAGTCCCAATGGGTGTTTTGATTCACCAGCAGCTCCAGACACCGGCACAGGTCCCCCCGCCCCCAGCCTCTCGCTTCTCTGGTCCATGGTAAAGTGGGGAAGGGATAACATTAAAACACCAACAGTAACACAAATTACAATTTCCAAAAAAGTCTCCTCCCAACACTTGAGAAAGTGCTTTTAAGTCTAGGGATGAGTGTTAACAAACCGGTATCTCTGTGTTTCCCAAGAGGAAGAAGCGGATTTTGCAAATAAAATGTTTTTTTTGTGTTTTCTATAATTAAAATACATGTGTTCTATATAGCTATCAAGCCTCTAAAGGGCTTAAGCGAATATGTAATAAACTTTATTTTTCTGAGATCCATTCTTAATATCTATTAAGGAGTCTTTTTGGAGGGATCTATTGATACTACTGTAAGCAAGGTAGTGTGAATTGCTCCTGTACATTGTTCGTTAGATTTTCCAACCCGCTCCAACGAATATACAGAACAATAGACTGCAAAAAACAAATTTATAGATATACCACCAAGCTGTGGAGTTCCAAATAACAACCGGTATCCACAGTAGAATCGCATTGCGATCTATAACATTACAAGTCCTGGGCAAATATTTCCTCAAAGCCACTGTCTCTATCGTAGCGTTTGTCTTGTAAAGTTTGTAACAAAAGGAAACACTAAGACATTTTCTTATCAGCTTTGATGAGAAATGGCCATCAAACTAAGTTTGAACAACACTTTCCCTTTAAATTTAAGTACAGTAATGTGTTGATATTTGCATTTACAGTGCTATGGATTGGACTTTACCACCCTTACAGGTCCTCTCTAGTACCTGTAGGCTTTTTGGCTCCATTTGCGTGTTACAGGTTTGAACGCCAGTGGATTCGTAGCAACTTAATAGCAATTCGCGAATGTAACATTCACAGGATTGACAGATTAAAGGCGTTCCGATTTCGACAGCCCATAGGGTTTTTCCGCATGTAACCCGCAGATCTTTTGCGGGTAGCTGTACGAGGTCAACTTAATAGCCGTAAGTTTAGCGGGCTCTGTTACGGGCTACGGTTTTCACTTTGGGGGGATTTAATAGGGCTGTATGTGTAGCCTTTACTGTTCAAGGGGACAAAGAGGTCCACACATTTTTATAGTGCAATATTATGATCTTCATATATGCAAATATGAAATGTGTTAATGTGACAAGATGCTTCCAAATTCTCTAAAACTACATTTTTAATTTGAAATTTTTATTTACATAAAAAGCTAATTATCTGTAGTTTAGAATAAGATTGTTAAATGTCCAAATAAAGTGCTATTAAAAACGTGGGTGCTTTATCAAGAATGAAAAATAACATGTATAAGCTTCTACAAGTCTGACGTATTATATGGAAACAAAGAAGTAGAGAGGAAATCTTTGTGAGTAATCATTAATTAAACAGTCACTGTAATGGTCCAGCATTCAACAGTGAAGTAGTAAAAATAAGTATACATAACATGTTTAATTTATTATAATGAAAAAAAATGTTTCTTGGAACAGACCTTTCTCAGCTGTTGTGCAGGAGGTGGCAGTGAGACAGACTTGTTCTGAGTGAAGTATAATAGCAGTACTGGGTATACTTTCTTTACGTGTGTCATCCTCTATTTCCTCCAACTGAATTGCTCCTACAGGACTCTCCCCACACACTCAAGCATGTAACCTCCACCCACCCCCAGCAGTTCTCACTCTTCTTACAAACATCTTATTTTATAGGAAATGGATCAGAAAGTAGTAGCTCTAGCTGTTCACTATATATGTGTGTGTGTGTATATATATATATATATATATATATATATACACACATATGAGGAGCAGTACATATTCATACATTCTATGTAAGAGAGTAAACATATGTGGAGATGTTGAGTGCATGTATATCATTTGTATGTTTCTGCCTAAGCCAACAATGCTAAGGTATAGAGCAGAAGATGCCAGTGTTGTGCCATGGAGTAACGTGTCTACAATGTCAGTGACATATCTTTCTTAAGTATACCTAACACTTTCTGACATACTGTGTATATATACTTAAAAATATATATCACTATGAATAAGTGATATATATTTTATATACCTTTAGATTGTAAGTCTACGAGTTTCAATCCTGCGCAGTGCTTTAGGGAAAGCGCTATGGACACTGGATTCCAAGCTCAAAGACAGGGCCATACACTCTTTGCAATGTATGAATCTTTAACTTGTCATTGCCTGTAACTTAACTTATGTATAGCGCTACGGAATATGTTGGCGCGTTACAAATAAACGATAATAATAATAATAAGGATATAGCAATGAGAGGAGCAGTAGTAACTGTGGTGAGGGGGCAGAGTTACAATTTTGACAAGCGCAGAGATTTTCAGTAACCCGCAAATCTTTTGCGAGTAGCTAAAAGATGCCAATTGAATAGCAAATTAGTTTACGGGCTACATTACGGGCTCCAGTAACTAATAGTTGCTCAGTTGAATAGGGGCCCAGTTCTATTGCTCCAAAGTATAGCAAGCTTTATTATGTTATCCCTGAAGGTAAAAGCAGGCACATGTCAAATAAAACACATAAAGAGAGCTTAATTCATTAATGCTGTGATAAGTGGATCCTCTATACAGATTACTTAATAGTTTCTGTTGTGTTTAAATAATGCTAAAAATAAAAAGCACATAAATATTAGTTTTGTTAGGGACTCCAGATGCCCATATACTCAGATAACACAAAGTTCCAGTATGAATCACATCCTCAGTTAAAATGGCATAAAAATGTGAAAAAGTCCATGATGGCAAGATAATTGTATATGGCCCCAATAAACCACACTTGTAGTACTCTAAAGCTGTAGCTCACGTCCAACAACCTAGTATAGTAATGGAGAAGTCCAGGGTATATGGTCCACATGAGGTTACCATCCATGACAACAAGGCATCTTGGTTGTATCCCCAGTAGAAATGCTGCATAATAATGTAAAACTAATATTGAATTAATCTGTGCAGGTGCAGATAAAAGGGAGAATCCTCCAATCAGTCGTGCTTTGACCTATGTGCGTTCGCCTCTCTGGGGTTCATCTGCACCTCCCATTGTCATGACCTGCACAGATTATTTTTGGAATAATACACCTGCTTTGTCAACTCTTTGTTTTTTATATATTTTTCCAGAGTTGCAGCAACACTGCAATCTATAATTTGTTTAGGTGTATTTTATTTGTTGAGCTTTGGTGATTTTTTTTTCATTTATATGTACCGTATTTATCGGCGTATAACATGCACCGTCGTATAATACGCACCTCATTTTAAGAAGGAAATTTCAGGAGAAAAAAAATAAATTTCAAATAAAGAACTTTGAAGCAAAATCTTCAACCTCAACTTCCCTCCTCATCCTCAACCTCCCTCCTCATCCTCCCTCCTCAACCCCCCCATCGTCAACCCCCTCCTCCACCCCCCATCTTCATCCTCCTTCCTCAACCCACCTATCCTCAACCCCCTCCTCAACCCCCCTCCTCATCATCAACCCTCATCCTCAACCTCCCTCCTCATCCTCAACCTCCCTCCTCAACCCCCCCATCCTCAACCCCCCATCCTCATCCTCCTTCCTCAACCCCCCTCCTCAACCTCCCTCCTCATTCTAAACCCCCGTCCTCAACCTAAACCCCCGTCCTCAACCTAAACCCCCCTAAATACCTCCCCCTCACTTACCTGCTTCTGCTCCGGCCTCCGCTCCTTGACCCGGCGCGCATGTAAAGTCACATGCCCGCCACATCATTAGCATATACCGGGTGCCGGACTTTACCCCCCTTGCGGGTCCTCTCAAGCACTCGTTGGCTTCATTTGCAAGTTACGATTTTGAACGTCAGTGATCTTGATGCAAGTGATCTTGATGCAATTTAATAGCTAAATTGGAAACGTAGCGGTTACGGCTTGAGAAAACAAAGGATTTGCGGACGTGAAGTTCGACGTCCCGTAGGCTTTTTTTCTGCCTTTTTCACACCTAACCCGCAAGTTGTCTGTGGGTAGCATTAAGAGGCCAACTTAATAGCCTTAAGTCTTGTGAGCTACATTACGAGCTACAATTTTACACGTAGAAGGAATTTAATGGGGCTGATGGTCATATTGGTCATATTGCTTTTGACTTGAAAATGAAAGGTACAGATCTCAAAATATTGTCACTTTAAAATTGTCCAGAGGCTAATGTAGCATTATATATATTTGGGGGACTTGGTATAAACTGGTTTTGGGCACTGTCATCTTGGTTACTGATGATGAAGTTCATGCAGAAGTTTCTCTATTGTGGCTGTGATGGTAAAGATGTGATTGTCAATTTGAATTACCCACTGCCCCTTGCTATATAGTGTGTCTGCAGTACATATATTGTATACCAGAAAAGGTGAAAGAGTGGGGTGCACAAGGATATAGATAGAAGTTTGTCAATTCTTCAGATGGAAACATGTATGGAACACAGTGTCTTATGCATTTCTCAATGGATACTTTTCAATTATATTTATTAATTTGTATACTCTTTCTTTAGGTAATCTCCCGGTATAGATATATTTACCTTATATTAATTTGATATATAGTGTATAGATAGACCCTTTTCTCCAACACAGCACCTCCTCCAGTTCCTCCTCATGTTACCGGTAGATTCTCTGAGCTTCTGGTAACCTGAGGAGTTATTTCCTGCACATGTCACAGGACCCACAGCAACTCAATGCCGACCACACAGCACAACATACAGACACAGCACCACACAGACATAAGGTAAAACTCAGTAAAGCATCACACCGACACACAAAGCATACTATACAATGCAGATTTCAGCGCACACACACAAGATATGCTCTAAAATAAATTATAATGTCATATCACCAACAATACCCCAGAGCTGTGACTTAGGTGAATGTCTATACAATTGTAGGATATTTGTGCTGCAGGTATATGAGTTGTGGCATGTGAGTCACATTTTATGTACGGTATATATTTGCATAGGTTGCTGTATGCACAGATACATATGTTTTTATGTATGTGTAACTGTCAATTCATGCTTTATGTCATTGTGTAACTGTCTTTAAGAGATTATCACCTCGCCGTTTTATTTGTGGTTTGTACTGAGGGTGTCACAGGATCTATTTAGACTGCATCAAATCATCTTACTATTGGAACACAATGTGACCTGAGTACCAAGG
Source organism: Discoglossus pictus (assembly GCA_027410445.1). NCBI lineage: Eukaryota > Metazoa > Chordata > Amphibia > Anura > Alytidae > Discoglossus > Discoglossus pictus. The sequence goes on from CM050174.1 coordinate 58,244,059, forward strand.
CAGAGTGACCTGTACATTGTGGCACAGAATATAAGGACACCAACAGAGTGAGAGAGTGACATACGCTGGGTGACAGGTACACATAGACAGAGTGACAGGAACTGCAGCAGATCGACGAGAAAAAGAGACAGCGTAACATACGCTGAAGTAGAGCGGAGGACAAAATGGGTTAGTGACATGATCCCAGAGTGACAGAGACAGAATGACAAAGCATGTGAGGGTCTTTGAGACCATGACAATGAGACTGAGAAAGTAGATACTGTAACACACTGACTGACAATGAGGACAGAGCATGACATGTGAACTAAGTGACACATACCAAAGAGACAATAATAAAAGATAGCGGTGATTGGCTGGCATAATAAATGTAGAGAAAGTCCAGAACCTGATCAAGTGACTAAAGAACAGGGCAAGTGACAAGGTGACTCGTATAGATACAGTCATAGTGAAGCAGTAAGAAATAGGAACATCGGGCATATATGTAGAGTGACAGTGGTATAGAAAATGACAGCGACAAGGAGATACAGCTACCAGATCACACACAGGCAGACCACAGTGTGATGGAGAGCAGAAAGAAGAGAGGAGGGATAGATTGAGATACAGAGAAACCTGTGAAAAGTAACAAGCAGGAACCAGAGAGAGTCTGGAGGTGATAGAGGGACCACAAGGGTCCAGCAAAAGTTTGAAACAAGACAAAGTGACACAAATGCTGATTACTGAGTGACACAGACCTTGAGTGATGATTGACACAGTGATGGGGAGAGAGTGACAGGTGCAGAGGTGGAGGAGGGACTGTCCCCTCACGTGACCTTTGTGTGACACCCACCTGGTATCGGGGATATTCTGCCAATGTGACAGAGACACCGAAGTGGCAGCTCTGACCTTGTTCCATGGGTGCAGCAGAGCATCACATGCAGAGCTCTGTCACAATGCAGAGAGGGGTTTGTTTGCACAACTATCTGTGGAGCATCACATGCAGAGCATAGAGAGGGTGAAGAGCATAGCCAAGACATAGACAATAATGCAGATGCAGAACTCAGCGGAGCTGAAGAGCACAGTGAGGGTACAGAGCGCTACGGATCTAAAGAGTAGACCAAGTTTGCAGAGCACTGCAGTTCTGCATAGTAAACCGGATGTGCAGAGCACGGTGGAACGGCATAGCGGAGCGGATGTGCAAAGAGGAGCAAGAATGCAGAGCACAGGAGGGCAACAGACTGGACCGGATTTGCAAAGCTTGCCCACAGAGCAGCACAAGTATTGCCACACCAATACAGAAGAGGATACTCTGTCCCATAACTTAACCTACCTCCCTGGGCTTAACCTCTTGCCTCCCACCAACTGCTCCTACCGGCAGGAATACTCCACTGGAGGGGTAGGAGCTAATACTTACCCTCATGAAGGGGGTGATATTTCCTACAGTTTGACCCCGGAGGCTGGCCCACCACAAGCATTGCCCCACTCCATCCCTGGGTGCCAGAGCTCTGGAAAGGTGCATGTTACCCTTACAAATTACCCCCTGTGGGACAAATTCAACAAGCACCAGACAGAGATGATTATAACCAAGCAGGGAAGGTGAGTCCATAACCATACACAACAACACAGATGTATTCTGAAAACATCTACACACATATAAAATATATATAAATATACACACAAGTGTTGATAAGAGTATAAGTATTCATAAATGTAATCTTGAAGTCTATTCCACTTATCTATTGCTTTGAAGTGTACTTCTTTAAATTGCTTTTGAAAGTACATCAATGTACTCATACATAGCTAAATAATGTGGTGCAACATGTGTACACAATATTGTGCTCATTTGATATATATTTTACTAGTTAAACACTGCAAATTGTGAAATGAAGAATACATACACCCAATACAGTGACAACTATAAACTGTAAGAAAGATACTCACTAGCCCAGATAGATAGATACCTCATGCACTGGCTTCTTTTTATTTCCTGGATTGTATAGCATATTAAAAATAATAATATAAAACTGTTGCATAATTTTGTATTATGCTAAAGAAATTACACCCTTGTAAATTTCAATACGTTGTTACCAACATTTGTCGAGAGCTAAACAGGTTTCACTGAAATGACACTGCTGACACACACATGCATAATTCCATACACTCATGCAGCTACACAATGAAAGTTCAGTGGCCCAAACGCACAGTTTCACAAATTAAATCACAAAACAATTATTATTAACTTTTATTTGTAACACACCAGCATATTCCGCAGCGCTATACAGGGAATAATAAGGGGAGGGGGGGGGGGGGATACAATATTAACAAGCTGCAAAAAGAAAGATGAAAGTCCCTGCTTTGAGCTTAGTATCTTATGTAGAAAGTGCTTTTTCCCCAATAAGATTGGAAACTCGGCACTTACAATATATATGTATAGCTACACACATTCCTGATTAAAGGAAATTGACACACGGTCATGCCTGTTACAGGTACATTTTACCATTAAAAAGGAATTTAAAGAAAATAAAATCTTAGGAGGATAGATTCCATTGTTTTTCATCCTTGTGTAGTGTTTGTATACTTATGCAGGTTGATAGGTATATACAGATAAGTGTATGTGTGTGTGATTATTAGTATTATTATTATGGGTAATCTAAAGACCTAGTTACATTTTTTTGGAAGCAAAGTAACAGTATTTATGAAAATATTTGAAAAAATGTAAACATATTCTACCACCCTTGTTAAATAAAGGTATGCATGTATTTTTATAGATATAATCACACCTAGTATCTTCTTGTGAACGAACAAAAAACGAATATATTATTACTTGGCTTTTGAGTGTCCATAATTTTGGTGGGTTTAGCAGTACTTGTTCAGCTCCTCGATCTTTAAATAGTCATAAATGTGTTTTCTTTCCAGATATTTTATGTAAATATTTTTGCGATCCGAAAATTATAAAAGTGGGTTAAAATGTAAACCTTTATTTTCTAACTAAATATACTGACTTGTAATATTATACATTTGGAAGCAAATGCACTGCATAAAATAAGTTGATTCAGCTTCTAAGATACAGAGATCGACAGAGTGGAAAGTATTCTTGAAAGCTTGTATCATCATTGTAATTTGCCAAAAAACTACGTATTGTATTTACCTTGTTATTTTCTGGCCATATAATTATTTCTACCTATGTCTTATAAGATATATACAGTGCTACAACTCAGAGATTGTGTGCATATAGTGTAGAAGTGTATTTGTATGTGTGTGTATATGGCAACTCATTTTAACTTAGGTTATATGTACGACAACGATGAAAAATCCATTTGGGTGGACTAGTCATTTTTTCCACTTGGCAGATGACACTATATTTTGACAAACATTAATATGCTTTGCTCTAAAAAGGATCAGTCTGTCTGGACATATTTAGTGCAGGGGACAAGTAACTAGGCCCACTACCGGCCCATTTTATGATAATTAATAGTCTTTATATCTATAAGTTAAACATATGTGTCCCTAATAATAAAAAAACATATCTTAAAGAAGATGGGATTTTATTGATAAGATAAAAAACTTAAACCGTTTGAAGGAATGTTTATTTGTATGCCGTATCTACTAGTAGACTGCATTTACTATTTATGGAAGCATTTGTCGTTTGCCTCTAGCTCTAGGTGGTCTATAAATCTATTTCAAATTATTACAACATTTATTAATATTTTGCAGTTTTTGTTGTTGTTTTTTTTAAAGGAAATGTATTTTGCACTCAGGAACACAGACATAGGGATTGGGACTCGTTTTGTTTGAGTTATACACAATTACATAGTTACATAGTAATTGAGGTTTAAAAAATACTTTTAGTCCATCAAATTCAACCTTTTAAGACTTCCTCTGATCTGCAATATGCGGATTAGTTGTTAATATAGTTAGAAATAAAAAAGTGGAAATAAAAAAATATATTTTATAAATATATTAATGTCAATAGATCATGGACATCTAACCTTTTCAAATGAGGGGCCACATTAGACATTCTTTCTCACACAAAGAGATGGTGATCATCATGGGTGTAGGATCGGGGGGGAACGAGAGGAACAAATCCCCCTCAGATTTTTCAATGTGTGTGTTTATGTGTTAGAGAAGCCGTTGTGTGGTATTTTTATACTGTATGTGTCATCCCCACCCCCAGATTTTTTTTGGCTCCTACATCCATGATGATCATATTTCATTAAAAGTTATAACATAATTTGTCTGGAAACATACTTGAAATGGGGGAAAATACATTATTCTCATCACTACAATACAAGCTTGTTTGTACAATTGCCAATATCGGTTATTTTACTATCATTACTTTCTATAGAGAAGTAGTCCAAACTTTTCTTGAATAGTTCTTAGGGTCTTTTGAGAGCACCTAATAATATCCTGACTGGGTTCTAACAATTACAATGTGCTTGAATATTTTTTCGATGCCAGTTGTATAATGTACCACCGGAACGAAAATAAATGAAGATCACAAACAATTGTAATATCAAGAACCACCATTTAGGAACCTTTACTATAAGCATTTGAAGAAGGTTGGTAGAATGGACTGAGAGAGAGGGAGTAAAATGGAGCGAGGACGCATCATTCAACAAGGTGCCAAAAGTGTACAAATATATGTCTCTTGTATAGACAGTACAATGTTCTCATTGAAATGGGATGGAAACAATAAAATCATTGAGTGGGTGCATTTTGGCACCCAGCTCTTAGTGTTGGTTATGTTATATTGTGAATCTGTTACATTTTACCAATATTTAAGATAATTATAAAAATTCATAGGTTGACTATTTCCTACATAGCTTTGTTTAGTTATGGCAAGTCTGTTTAAAAATGAAGTGGTATTTTTTTCTTTGTAGTGTATATTTGTCTCCATGGGCCTAAAATTTTAAATGTACTCATTATACAGAGGTTCTACTTATTAGATGAAGCTCAGCAAGGTTATATCATCTTTCTCATCTATACTGAATTGAACGTAGAATTGAGTGTTGGAATACTACATGAATTAGTAAATAATATTAAACGCTAAAAGGCATACATCCATGGGCAGAGTTCTCGCCAAGCACTGTGTTGGTTGTAATAGGTTTTTTACAGGTTTACGATGAATTGCATTACCTACCAAACATTGCATTAAGGAAACAGTGTAAATGCAACCTTACACAAAAATGGCTTGAGAGCTCTACTCATTTCTAGGGGATGACAACAATCTTTACACAGATGAGTTTTAAAAAATGCATTAACTAGAAAATCTGAAAGGAAGTCGGAGTGAGTTACTCCACAGCACGAGAAAAGTCATGGGAGTGGAAATAGGTAATGGCAAAGGGGGCAATATTTAAAGTAAAGGGAGCTGGGTTGGAAATATTTGACAATAGGCGCTGAGATACTGTCACTAAGGATTTAAAATGCGTGTTTGTAAGATTTGTGAACCCAATAGAATGAAGCAGCAAATTATTCTGATACACACATCTGGCATTGGATTGATGGAGATGAGGAATTGATTGTTGCAGCTTAAATTTTCAATTGTATCTTGTGTGGGAATCTCATTTTGTAGATTTTTTTTATTGTTTTTAGCATGGCAAAAGTTGTGGAAGTCAGTGTGATCTAGTTTGGGCAGAGGATGTTGAACCACAAAAATATTTAGTAGTTTGCCAAGCAAATTAGGTAAATGAGAGATTCAAAACTCATCATTTCTATACATCAATGGGCAATACTATTTTTGAAGAAGATTGAAGGAGACATTAAATGAGTGGTTAGAGATAGAGGATGGGAACCAAGAGAAAAAAATGTCCTGGATACTAACAGCCTTATTAAATTGTGATTTGGACAATTGAATAGGGCTCTATATAAGCACAGAGCATATATTTTTTTTACAGAAGTTTTTAGTTTGTGAACTTCTATCCAAAAGCAAAGTTTTTACTAACTAAAAACTTCTGTAAAAAAAATATGTGCTTTTATAGAGCCCTATTGAATTGGCCGAATCACAATTTAATAAGGCTGAAAAGGTGCAAATATTTTGCAGGAGAAGAAACTATCAAAATACGGTAAGTAGAGAGATGCAGAAGACTTTTAAGTGGTGACTTGGAGTTGTTGAGAACGGAAGCCATATTGCAATGGGTAGAGTAAAGCATTTACGAGAGGAAATGGGCTAGACAGTTGTAAACGAGTCATTAAATTACATTATCTAAGATTAGAAAAATATAAAGTGTTAGACAAATTTTTACCAATAGATATATTATCTATTATTTATATATGTGATCAGTTCTTATAGGAAGGAAAATGTTAGAGGGGAGATGTTGAAAGGGAGAGGATATGTTAGGATGAAATATAGCTGTGAACTTATAGACATTACATATACCTCATTTGATTTATAAAACAAAATTATTTTTTTTCCCATTTGCTCCACAATAGGTATAAATTAAAATTTGATTTGCCCATCTTTGTTTATATCTCTCAATGTTAAAGTACCGGCCTGCATATAAGTATCAACATCATACTAGAGTAAAGAATCTTTGTAACTAAATAGTGAAAGGAATATATAAATCTGAAAACCTATTTTACAATTTTATACTTTATGTTAAAAATGACAGGATATTGAACCAAATATTAACGATAAGCATATGATCCGTATTATGTGGTTGTAAATGCGAACTAACAGAGCTCTGTTCTCATTCAGTTGTTGTATTTTGGATTTTATGTTAAGGGCTAACTTTAATGGGCTACGGGCAGCAATACAACATATAGACTGGGACAAAGAACTTACAGGGAAGAATACTGAAAATAAATGGACAACATTCAAATTCTTACTAAATAAACATACTCATCAGCATGTACCATGTGGAAATAAAATAAATAGGAGTAAATCACATCCCATGTGGCTTAACAATGACTTAAAGATCATGATGAGGAAAAAGAAATATGCATTTAAATTATACAAGGAGGAGGGAACAGAGGCAGCTTTATGTGACTATAAGGAAATCAACAAGGCTTGCAAAAGGGCTATTAGACTGGCTAAAATAGAAAATGAGAAGTCAGTTGCAATGGAAAGTAAGACTAACCCTAAAATATTTTATAAATATATTAATGGGAAGAAGGCCAGGAAGGAATCGATAGGACCATTACAATGTGACACAGGCCATCTGATAATTAGTGACCAGGAAAAGGCAGATGAGCTAAATAGGTTCTTTTCGTCGGTTTACACAAGGGAGGTACCAGTGGTTGGGACACTGCAACATAATGGGGCTACACTACCTTCACTAAATAATTGGTTAACGCAGGAAGAAATACAAAAGAGGTTGGAGAAAATAAATGTTAATAAAGCCCCAGGTCCTGATGGAATACATCCAAGGGTACTGAGGGAGCTGGGTTCTGTAATAGCCAAACCATTATATCTAATCTTTAAAGACTCGCTCACTACAGGGTCTCTACCAGATGACTGGAGAAAAGCAGAGGTGATACCTATATTTAAGAAGGGATCTAGAGCAAATCCTGGGAATTATAGACCAGTGAGCCTCACTTCTGTAGTTGGGAAGCCTTTAGAAGGGTTAATAAGGGACAGAATACAAGAATATGTCTATTTGAACAGGATCATAGGTAGCCGTCAACATGGATTTATGAAGGAAAGGTCGTGTCAGACCAATCTAATTAGTTTTTATGAGGAGGTTAGTAGGAACTTGGATCAGGGCAACTCAGTGGATGTAGTCTTTTTAGATTTTTCAAAGGCATTTGATACAGTGCCACATGGAAGACTAGTGAGCAAACTAAGGGATACAGGAATTGCAGTAAATATCTGCTCATGGATCGAGAGCTGGCTAAAAGACAGGAAGCAAAGGGTTGTTGTAAATGGAACATACTCCGATTGGTCTAATGTGATAAGTGGGGTTCCTCAGGGCTCAGTATTGGGTCCTCTCCTTTTTAACATATTTATTAATGACATTGAAGTAGGACTCGAATGTAGTGTCTCCATTTTTGCTGATGACACTAAGTTGTGCAAGGTAATAAAATCAGATAATGATGTACTTTCCCTACAAAAGGATTTGCATAAATTAGAGAAATGGGAGGCTAAATGGCAGATGAGATTTAATACAAATAAATGTAAGGTTATGCATTTGGGAAGGAACAATAGCCAAGCAATCTATAATCTTAATGGAGCAAATCTAGGGGTATCAGATATTGAAAGGGATTTGGGAGTACTAGTGGACAACCACCTAGGTAACAGCGCTCAAAGCCAAGCAGCGGCTGCAAAGGCAAATAAAATATTAGCATGTATTAGGAAGGGTATAGAAGCCAGGGAAAAAGATATAATTCTGCCACTATACAAATCTCTAGTACGCCCTCATTTGGAATATGGAGTACAATTTTGGGCACCACCTCACAAAAAAGACATTTTAGAGCTGGAAAAAGTACAGAGAAGGGCTACAAAACTAATAAGGGGAATGGAGGGGCTAAGTTATGAAGAAAGACTAGCAAAATTAAACTTATTTTCGCTAGAAAAAAGGCGTCTAAGAGGAGATATGATTACGTTATTTAAATACAGCCAGGGTCAATATAAGGCTTTGTCAAGTGAACTTTTTGTAGCAAGAGATTTTCAACTGACAAGAGGACATCCGTTGAGGTTAGAGGAAAAAAGATTTCACCTTAAACAAAGAAAAGGGTTCTTCACAGTTAGGGTGGTTAAACTGTGGAATTCTCTACCAAAGGAGGTGGTGACAGCGAATTCGATAGACAACTTCAAAAAGGGGTTAGATATATTTCTGAATAAAGAGGGCATTCAAGGCTATCCTAGATAACTAGCAAGGAATATTGATCCAGGGAGAAATTTGATCGCCATTTTCTGGGGTCAGGAAGGAATTTTGCTTTTTTTCCCCCTTATGAGACAATTGGCAAAGTTTCAATGGGTTTTTTTTTTTTATGTTTGCCTTCCTCTGGATCAATTAACAATAATTAACAATTAACAATAATAATAAATAGTCCAAATTAAAAAGATCAATAGAGATCTAAAAAGGTTGAACTTGATGGACTAACTCTTTATTCATTCTCCAATACTATACTATTAATAATTATTTAATCAATAATTTAATTAATAACTAATCCGCATATTGCAGATCAGAGGAGATCTTAACAGGTTGAACTTGATGGACTGAAAGTCTTTTTTCAACCTTAATTACTATGTAACTATGTAACTATGTAACTTAAATTTAAAATCCTAAAGAGTAGTTCTATATATTTTTCCAAAAAGCAGTAAACGCAGTGTTTCTTGCAAAACATACACACCAACAGTAGGGTTCTCAAATGGAGCCACATTCTATACTGAGCTAACCATTTATTTATAAAGATACCCGTTAGTCCATTGGGAGGATCTTGAGTAAAAATAGAAATGCAGACCACTTAGTCCTACAGTCAAGATGATTATATAAGTAATATTGTGTGGTTTACTTAAATGTATGTGTGTTGTACACTGTTAAGTCACATTAATGTGATCACCAGCTAATCTCCTGAATAACTGCTGTGTGCAGCACTGACAGCAGCGAGACGTCATGGTAGTGATTCAATAAGATGTTGGAAGGTTGGCATGGGAGCCGTGCAGACTGCAGAAGAGTGTGACAGAGGATCCATATGGTGAACATGGCGATCGCGGTGGTCTCACAGGTGGTCAATAGGATTCAAGTCCCGGGAATTTGGAGGCCAAGGAAGTACTTGGAAGTCTTCATTGTGCTCCTCCAACCACTCCCAGACAATTCTGGCAGTATGACATGTTGCATTCTGATGCTGGAATATCCCATCCGTTCCAGGGAAGACAGTCAAAATGTATGGGTGTACTTGATCTGCAAAGATGGATAGATAACATGGTTGAGAGTGCTCAAACAATGACAAGAAAACATTCCCCAGACCATAACAATGCCACCACCAGCTTGTGTTCTTCCAACAATGGTTGTTTGTTTTTGGAGGTTTTGCCAGCATCCGACCAGTTGATGGATTAGAAAACTTGACTCATTAGAGAAGCCAACCCTTTGCCAATCAGAAGAGGTCCAGTTTCGGGACTGTCATGCAAATTTAAGCTGTTTCTGATGATGAACCCTCATCAGCATGTTGTTTGCTTCAGAGCCCTGTACGCAACAGGGTTCGCTGCACTATCATTTTATTCATCTGGTAGCCCCCTGATTCGTTTGGATGGTGATTTTCTCAACTGTAGTGTATCGGTTGGCCCTCACACACCCTCGCAGCCGACGTTCACCTCTGACATCAATGGCACGTGTTGATCTACAGTTTCCTGCTGTTTATCCACAATGGTGAAATTTTACTTGTACGGTATACTTTAACCACGGCAGCACACGAACATGTCACAAACTTTGTTTTACAAATACAGCTACCATTGGCCTATAAGCCAATCATCATACCCTTTTCAAAGTCAGATAATTTGCATGTTTTACCCATGACACTAATGGTTGATATGTTTTGTAGAATGCCTACATGTCACCTTATATACCCACGTGCCATATTTCATTGGCTACACACTGCTAATGTCAAAAGTAGGCTCTGATCATAATTATGTGACTCGACTTCGTATGTTAGTAATATGTGGAGGAGAAACATGCAAATTATTTGGGAAGATAACAGGTATCAAACATATAAAGGGATTACTGACATGGAAAACTAGTAGTGCCTTATAGCCTAAGATACACTTTAGGTTCTATATTATGGAGAGCTGTGCATCTTGTTTACTTCAATCAGAGCTCAACCAAATGCCACATACAGTGGATATAAAAAGTCTACACACCCCTGTTAAAATGTCAGGTTTCTATGCTGTAAAAAAATGAGACAAAGATAATTCATTTCAGAACTTTTTCCACCTTTAATGTGACCTATAAACTGTACAACTCAATTAAAAAACAAACTGAAATCTTTTAAGTAGAGGAAAGAAAAAATATAAAAATAAAATAATATGGTTGCATAAGTATGCACACCCTTAAACTAATACTTTGTTGAAGCACCTTTTGATTTTATTACAGCACTCAGTCTTTTTGGGTATGAGTCTATCAGCATGGCACATTTTGGCAAGATTTGCCCACTCTTCTTTGCAAAAACAATCCAAATCTGTCAGATTGCGAGGGCATCTCCTGTGCACAGCCCTCTCCAGATCACCCCACAGATTTTCAATCGGATTCAGGTCTGGGCTCTGGCTGGGCCATTCCAAAATTGTAATCTTCTTCTGGTGAAGCCATTCCTTTGTTGATTTGGATGTTTGCTTTGGGTCGCTGTCATGCTGAAAGATGAAGTTCCTCTTCATGTTCAGCTTTCTAGCAGAAGCCTGAAGGTTTTGTGCCAATATTGTCTGTTATTTGGAACTGTTCATAATTCCCTCTATCTTAACTAAGGCCCCAGTTCCAGCTGAAGAAAAACAGCCCCAAAGCATGATGCTGCCACCACCATGCTTCACTGTGGGTATGGTGTTCTTTTGGTGATGTGCAGTGTTGTTTTTGCGCCAATCATATCTTTTGGAATTATGGCCAAAAAGTTCAACCTTGGTTTCATCAGACCATAACACCTTTTCCCACATGCTTTTGGGAGACTTCAGATGTGTTTCTGCAAAATGTAGCCTGGCTTGGATGTTTTTCTTTGTAAGAAAATGCTTTCGTCTTGCCACTCTAACCCATAGCCCAGACATTTGAAGAATACGGGAGATTGTTGTCACATGTACCACACAGCCAGTACTTGCCAGATATTCATGCAGCTCCTTTAATGTTTCTGTAGGCCTCTTGGTAGCTTCCCCGACCAGTTTTCTTCTTGTCTTTTCATCAATGTTGGAGGGAGCTCCAGTTCTTGGTAATTTCACAGCTGTGCCTTATTTTCTCCACTTGGAAATGCTTTTGTACCCTTCTCCTGACTGATACCTTTTAACAGTGAGATCCCTCTGATGCTTTGGAAAATTTCAGGAAAGACCAACTAGAGCAGCTGAACTTTATTTGTGGTTAATCAGAGGCACTTTAAATGATGGCAGCTGTATGCTGACTCCTATTTAACACAATTTGGAATGTGATTGCTTAATTCTGAACACAGCTACATTCCCAGTTATAAAAGGGTGTGCAGACTTATGCAACCACATTATTTTTTTTATTTTTTTTCTTCCCTCCACCTAAAAGATTTCAGTTTGTTTTTCAATTGAGTTGTACAGTTTATAGGTCACATTAAAGGTGAAACATTTTCTGAAATTATTTATCTTTGTCTCATTTTTTTACAGCACAGAAACCTGACATTTTAACAGGGGTGTGTAGACTTTTTATATCCTCTGTAGATGTTTGGGGTATGCTTGGGAAGATGCTTTGTTATTTGTACATGAAGCATTTCATGCTAAGTATTAATTGAATATTTACAATTAATTCAAACTATTCTTTAACACCAAATTCACTTGACCTAAACTGTAGCATCTGTCTGATTTTAACACTTCTGAGTATAAATTAACTAATATTTCTATATTCTTTAAAAAAAACTATTACGTGACATTGTTTCAGCTAATTGTGTCTCTTTCTATGATCTTTGAGATTGTCTGTAAGCTTTAATTCTGTGTGTGCATACATATTTATTATTTTCTCAAATGCATTATCAGCAAAACAATTCTCATTAAATATATTAGAACAAATTGGGAAAAACTGAGGTTTTCACAGGTTTACATGTATTTAGTGGAATCTAAACATTATGCTGGATTATATATGTCTTATAGGCGTGCCTAGGCCTCTCTAACCCGGGGATTAGGCCAGAAGGTGGCCTACAATGTGCCGAGTGAGGTTTCTGGTGAGTCCCATTCTGGAAGTCATATATCTTCATAGCATATTGCAAGATCTCATAATCTTATTTGGACTTCTTGTCACCTGCTGGAAACCCCACTCAGCACCTCATAGGCCTCATTCTTCTCCCTAATATACTATTGTACAGCAGAGAGGGCAGGAGGGGTATCGTCGGGGGAAGTGGATTGAAGGAGAAGAGGGCTGGGAGAGTGCAAAGTATGTGTGTTTAGATTGTAAGTTTTCAATCTTGTAAGGTGCTTTAGGGAAAGCACTAAGCTCAAAGACAGGGTTCTCCATTATTTTGCAATGTGATTTTTTGTTTTTTTTTGCTCTTCAACCCTTGTATAGCGTTACAGAATATGTTGGTGCGTTACAAATAAAGTATAAGAATAATATTCCATAATATATTAATATACACAGTTTTACATAAATTATATATATATATATATATATATATATATATATATATATATACATTTGAGTATATGTATATATTTAGAGAAAGAGTGTGATACATATAAATCTAAATTAAATATATAACAGTCATAGGGGGAGGGGGGGGGGCATTTCTCATTTTCATGACTAAGAAGGAATATACAAGCTATATCGCCACAATGATATAATTCAGTCCTGATACCTCAGTTTTGTGCAATCTTATTATTGATCCAGCCATTTCACGGACGCAAACGTCCTGCAACCCAAAATAAGATGCTTCAAACTCCCCATAAATTCAGCAGCAGTTTCAAAGGGAAAAGTGTTGTTCGGTAGTGATATACAAGTGGAGTGAGGAGTGATAGTCTGAAGGCGTGTAACAGGCATAAGTGAAGTTTCTTTACACACGGGCCATACAGTTTAGAGCTATTCTCAGTTTATACTATCTTGTGAACACCATAACCGTTCTTTAAAAAATAGTTCCTGGATTGCAAATATGTGTTGGTGTCTGTTTACTAAAAGTAACCATGAAAAATATGGTTTAAATGTTAAAATGTATACCCATATACATTTTCCACTAAAAAGTAGGCTTTGAAAAAACAGAATTTCTAACTGGCGCATGAGAATATTATACTAGTCATATGTATACAATAATAATGGCAAATGGAACTTATAATTTTAAGAGAAATCTGTTCTTTTAAAAAAATATCACCATTATGTTATTGTTTGAACCCTTGGTATCCAGGATTGTTGTTCTCCCAAAACTGGGAACAAACCCTGTAGGGTGCAAATGAATAAATAATAATAAATAGCGACACAAAATGTTATAAGAAAGAGTGTATACCAATCGTCTTGATCTATTATTACAATCTCTAGTCCACCTTGATCAAGCAGTTACCCTTAACAGAGAAGCAACCCATAACACTAGAAAAAATATCACATTTATTGACCATGCTCGCCATGCTAACATCCCAATGATGTTACTATAATTGGACAGAAGACAAAAGATACGGGCAGAAGGGACATATTTGAAAGAGATGTGGGCCTTTGACATCTTCGGCACATTTTTAAGCAGCATCCTCTCTCTTTACAGGACTTCCTCAGGCAAAGTTAATTATATTGGCTTCCTATCACATACAGTTGCCATAGCTAGAGAAACGAGACAGGGTTGCCCACTATCACAGCTTTTCTTCGCATTACATACTCAACTGCTTCAATCATAAAAAACAACATTTTTTTTACCATTGTTTAAACAACTGCAGCAAGATCTACGAGGATTTATGCATGCAAAATAATATATGTGCTCAAAATGCTTATTCTGGACACTGCCATCCCCATGAGTTAGAAATACAGAGCCTTCAGAAAGACCATTCATATCTGGCAAGGCTCTAAAAAATAAATAAAGAAAAGACCCTTGAAGCCTCACAGCTCTCAATATATTTTTCTTAGAGCTACACACCTTACTATACAATGGCACTTCCAAACTGGTAAGTCAAGTTGGTTTAGCCTAGAAGCTCACAAACTAAATATGGAATTCAGATCAAGCTCATGCTGAACATGTACTCTACCCTTGTGTATCAAACACTCACTTAACCTATAGTAGAAACTCAGGCTAATTTCCAAAGGCTCTAACTACAATATGGGAAAATAGAATCCATAAATGCAGTTAGTGGATCTCCAACAATCATATCTCACTAAGATTGATTTATGCTCTACATATTACTACCTGTCAATGAATGACTACTCAATTACTAAATCCATCCTTGTATATACCCATTAATAACAATCAACTCTGAAGGACAATTTCTCCATTCAAAAATCTTTGCAACTTTGGTATTAAAACATGTTCCATTTCCACATTCTATCAATCCTTCAAGCTTAAATGGCCACTTAATTCAGCACAGTTTGGACCACATCATGGAAAAGATCTCTTAATAGCATGTTGAAATGCATTGTTTTGTTCACAAATAAATTTATAAATGAAATCTCTCTTTGCATGAGACCGACATTCCTCCAGACAGACCCGCAGCAACAGATCTGTGCAGACAGCATACAGTGCCTTGCAAAAGTATTCACCCCCTTGACTTTTTACCTATTTTGTTACATTACAGCCGTAAGTTCAATGTTTTGTTAATCTGAATCTTATGTGATGGATCGGAACACAATAGTCTAAATTGGTGAATGAAGTGAAATAAGAAAAATATATACATAAAACTATTTTTTAGAAATAGAAAACAGAAAATTGGCATGTGCGTATGTATTCACCCCCTTTGTTATGAAGCCCATAAAAAGGTGCAACCAATTATATTCAGAAGTCACATAATTAGTGAAATGATATCCACCTGTGTGCAATCTAAATGTCGCATGATCTGTCATTACATATACACACCTTTTTTCTAAAGGCCCCAGAGGCTGCAACACCAAAGCAAGAGGCACCACTGCCATGAAGAGGAACTCTGCAAACAAGTAAGGGACAATGTTTTTGAGAAGTACAAGTCAGGGTTAGGTTATAACAAAATATCCAAATCTATCATCAACCAAATGGAAAGAACATGGCACAACAGTAAATCTACCAAGAGACGGCCGCCCACCAAAACTCACTGACCGGCCAAGGTGGGCATTAATCAGAGAGGCAACACAGAGGCCTAAGGTAACCCTGGAGGAGCTGCAGAGTTCCACAGCAGAGCCTGGAGTATCTGTACATAGGACGACAATAAGCTGTACGCTCCATAGAGTTGGGCGTTATGGCAGAATGGCCAGAAAAAAAGCCATTACTTTCAGCAAAAATACAAAATGGCATGTTTTGAATTTGCAAAAAGGCATGTGAGAGACCCCCAAAATTGTACTTTTCGGCCATCAAAGAAAACGCTATGTCTGTCCAACCCAACACATCAAATCACACAGCCGGGACTGGGATACTGGTCAGAGTTGAGGGTAAGATGGATGGTGTAAAATACAGGGATATTCTTGAGCAAAACCTATACCACTCTGTGGGTGATTTGAGGCTAGGACGGAGGTTCACCTTCCAGCAGGACAATGACCCCAAATACACTGCTAAAGCAACACCTGAGTGGTTTAAAGGGAAACATGTAAATGTGTTGGAATGGCCTAGTCAAAGCCAGACCTCAATCCAAAAGAAAATCTGTGGTCAGACTTAAACATTGCTGTTCCCAAGCGCAAACCATCCAACTTGAAGGAGCTAGAGCTGTATTGCAAGGAGGAATGATCACAAATCCCAGTGGTAAGATGTGGCTAGCTCATAGAGACTTATCCAAATCGAGATTGCGGCAAAAGGTGGCTCTACAAAGTATTGCCTTTAGGGGGGTGAATTGTTATGCACATTGACTTTTTCTGTTATGTATTTGCTGCACAATAAAGTAAAAACATCTTCAAAGTTGTGGACATGTTCTGTAAATTAAATGATGCAAATCCTCAAACAATTCATGTTAATTCCAGGTTGTGAGGCAACAAAACACAAAAAATGCCAAGGGGGGTGAATACTTTTGCAAGGCACTATAAGCAGAAAGAGTGTTAACCCTTCCGAAATTTATCTGTGAAGAGAATGACATGCTGGAAACAACTAAATATGTTGGGTGTTAACATCTGCTGCATTCCTGAAGTTCAGGGGAAAACTATAAATCTTTGTCTACATGGAGGCATAACCACTTGGTGTCGACAGTTGTTGTTAATCATGGAATAGTTAGCTGTGTGTTTGTAAACAAACCTAAGACTTCAGTTTTTTAAGTGCTATTAGTATAATTTAAAAAAAATATAGTTTAAACATACAATCTTGTGCTCTTTCATACCATGAAGAGCACTTATCGTGAGGTAACTGGCCCTTTAAAAGCACAGTTACATGGTCAATTGGGAAATAGAACTTAAATGTTCACTACATGAAGACATTTGGAACAAAATCTTCATGATCATCAAGCTCACTTGTTAAGGAAATTTGCTACAAAACACTTACTAGATGGTATCTTTCACCTGATAGGTTGGCTCACATTTACCCAAGCCATTCTAATAGGTGTTTTAGAGGTTGTAATAACATTGGTACGCTCAAGCACGCTTGCTAGGATTGCCCAGCCCTTTCTTCTACTTGAGATAAAGTATGTACAAACCTACCTATATTCATTGGATGTTCTTTTTACTCTTTCTCTGCTCCCCTTTTTTTCCTTATTCTCTTTCCTACTTTACTTTGTGCAAGTTAGAAATATGATACGTTAACCAAGTGTATGCCTAACCCTTGCTTTTACAGTTGCATTATACTGTCGTTGCAACTACCCAATGTAAACTGTTTATGTCTTAGTGTTTTAATAAAAATAATTTTCTCATGTTATTTATGGAGCCTATCTCCCAATGTAAAGAGATGTAATGCAAAAACTTTGGAGTTTGGACATGTTTTCACAAAAGAAAGCTCTCAATATAGTGGATAATGCCCATAACCATGCACACTTCAAATGTCAGTTTCAGTATTTTTTTTTGCACTTCTGTTTGTTATTTGTAAAGAAAACCAATTTTAATAAAATTATATATAAACTATTATATATTGGTATCTTAATAAAAACTCCATAACGTTGGAGTTTAAACATGGTTTTACAAAAGTAAAAAGCCCCCATTTTAGTGGGTAATTTTGCATATTTCCAATGTCAGTTTCATTATTTTTTGAAGTTTATATTCACTGTTTTGTTAAAGCCAATATAAATTAAAATAGTGTTATTTTAATTCTGCACAATTTGGGCCACATCACAGTAAAGATATCCTAAAAGTCTACTGAAATAATTTTTAAATATTTTAAATATGTTTATTTTTCTCTGAGAGATGAAAATATCTGTGTTTACATGCGTAATAGACTGCACACCGACTTGAGGAAACAAATTTTTTTTGTAATTTCTCATGGCTGAAACTTCAGGTTTCTGCTCTCTTGCATCTCTGGAAAATGAACAATACAGAGCAGGGTGAATGGGTGTTAGTGCTCTGTGCTCCATGTATAGATCAAAGGCAAACAATAACTCTAACCAAATCTATCTGTGCAGGCATGGAATGCTTGACTCACCTAAACAAGTTAGCTATTGGCTATCTGGTCAGTTCAGTCCTGAGGTCAGGTAAAAACTGCTATCAATCACAGTATTCACCTCGCACTTGGATATCTCCTATTACTCATGCAACAGCCACTAGACAGGATACACTTTTTATATTATCAGAGGCTTAGAACTTTAAATTTCTTTTGTTAGAATAATTTAAAAAAATAGATCACTGTTTAATCTAGTGCTCTTTCACACCATGAAGTGCACTTACAATTAGGTAAATGACCCTTTAACTGATTTTTATCCATCCTGGACTAACATGCTAGTAAATGTATTTAATTACTTATAACATGATAACATACCACAGCACTGTACACAGGAACTGCAGACTAATACCTATATGGATGTTCTGGGGAGTTTACAATAAATATACATGTTTGTTGTGTGTGTCTTTCTCCCTCTCAGGCGCATGTTCCCATTCCTTAGTTTCCGTGTGTCCGGGCTGGAACCCATGGCTCAATATACACTCCACGTGGATGCAGTGCTGGCGGATCAGAACCACTGGAGGTACCAAGGAGGAAAATGGATCCAGTGCGGGAAAGCAGAGGGCAACATGCCAGGTACCAGATGGGCACTGAGGGGCAAAGAGGATGAGGAAAGGTGTGGAGGAAGGCAGGTGAGAGAAACTAAATAAAGAAGAAAGCAGAGAGAGGAGAATGAGAAAAGGAAGTGAGAGAAAGGAAATTGTAAAGAAAAAGCAAGGGATAGAGAAGGTATTGTCACCATCAGTGCCAGGCCTACCATCCACTACTCTAACCATCACTAATGCCAGACACTGGCATCTACTGCTGTTAACCACACCAGTACCAGGCACTACCCTCTGCTGCATTTACCCATAAATGCCAGGCACTGACATCCTTCACTTACCCACCATCAGTGCCATGCAATACTATCTGCTGCACTTACCAACGGTCTATGCCTTGCAATTAACCCACTGAATTTCAGAGTCAAACAGTTTTCCATAATATGCAAACCTCATAATTTGAATCTCACCCAAACAGGAAACAAGATGTACCAGCACACTGACTCTCCCAACACTGGAGCACACTGGATGCGACAGGAGGTGACATTCAGCAAACTCAAGCTGACCAACAACAAGGGGGCAACCAACAACACTTCTCAGGTACCTGGGGAACTAATGACTGATAATGTGTGGGGGGAGGGGGGGGGGATTTCTGATCATATGGCACAGGACAAAAATGACTAACAATGTGATATAGGTACCTGGGAGGAGTAATAACTTCAGACATACTTTGTTTTTGTTTAAATAAACATTTAACTTTGTAACAAGAAATGTTCCTTTAATATATGACACATTTAGGCATTTAGCTGATTTTGTGAAATGTTATAGGGGATCTAATTAATTAAACAGTATCTTATTTGTAGCTAAATTATCCATAAGGTAAGGTATTGTTCGTTCTCAGATAAGCACCTCTACTCCTTTTGTTTAGATTTCTCCTGGAAATAGTTGTCAAAGCAAATACAGCAAATGTCTGTCTAAGATGGTTGTGTATTTGGAGTAATATGGGAGGAAGTGGCTATTGGTTTCAGTGACTTGTTTTGAATTGTTGACATCTGCTATTTAGGGTTTTGCTTGGATCTCCGCCTGCCTGTTTCAGTATTCAGCTTGTGGTCACTCGTTTTGTATTTAGTAAATGTTTTCCTCTGGTCACTCAGTCTCAGTATGAGTGACCACCCTCATTTTCTGTACACATTTCATAAAACTGATCTTTGTGTATGAGTTTAATTTATTATATTTTATGTTTTTGTCAGTTTGGTTCCTGACCGCTCCCTAGTTCTCCTTTAGAGTGTTTGGACAGATTCTGTGCAAATGGGGTATGATTTATTAAGGTTTGAGGTGCTTGGAACATGAATAGAGACCTCACAAACACAAACATTCACGGAGTTAAGGGACCACTGTTTAAAGGTGTAGCAAGCTAGACGCATTAGCAACTATTTAACCTGCAAGAGTAGAAGCATTTTTAGAGAAAAAATAATCCTCTAAAAAGATCCATCTTATCCAGCTTCATCACTCTCTGCTAGCTTGTATCACAAAGATATGTACTTATCTTTGGGATCATGGAGTGGTTGGATAGATTGTAATCACTCAGGCAGTTAGAAGTATAACTGCAAACCCTGCTCATGCAGAAATGTAAAGGCCCCTCTCATACATGCACCTTTTTTTCCAATAAAAAGCTAGCATTATGCCATTGGGACATGAGTCTTATTTTTCATATATATAGTGTGTGGACTATAGGTTTTACACAAATTATTTTGTAAGATCCATAAGTCTTATCATAGATGGAGATTTGCTGGGAGCCTGCTTTCTTAAAGATTGTACAGCAGATTCCAATTATAATCCATCTCTATGAAAGAGTTCATTCCTTACTCCTAGAAACAGCCTGTCTGGCTCCTACAAAAAATCTTCCTGGCTCCTGAGAATAAGGAATTTTTGTCCACCCATGCCCATTATAATGTACCATATTTTGACAAGTGCTGACTATAAAATTAGTATATCTCTTTATACAATTAAATAAATACAACATGGAAAGACATTTTTTTCCAACATCTCTTATCAGTAAAACTTGGACTTAGAGTTGATACAGTGATTACAGTTAGATGTGAGATGAAGTTATATTGATAGCATTAAGAAATCAGCATAATGAATCACTGTTTGATTGGTAGTGTGAGAGGTTAATAATACAGCAATCATCATAAGTTGCAAGTTTCTGTGCTCTGTTGTAAGATACAAGCTTACAAAATAATACAGCAAGTTAGCCCTGAAGAACTAATCATGTGACCATCAGAACACTGGACAAAGTGTGGTGCCCAAGATTTGACTTTGACTGCAAAGTCGGTCCTTGTCCCACTCCCTATTGGGATGTACATGCTCTGAAACAAGACATCTTAGCTTGAGCCAAATCTCAGGAAGGATACTTGCTAGGAAGGGATCTGACTGTGTTATTTTTGGGCTTGTATCTCCAACCAAGCACAGATATATGAAAATGACAAAGATTAGTTCATTATTAACCCTCACATTACTTGTCTAACTCTACTTTTGTTTCCTATACAGTGGTC
The DNA here is from genome assembly GCA_027410445.1 of Discoglossus pictus. Taxonomy (NCBI): domain Eukaryota; kingdom Metazoa; phylum Chordata; class Amphibia; order Anura; family Alytidae; genus Discoglossus; species Discoglossus pictus. Next base: position 58,265,429 of record CM050174.1, read on the forward strand.
TTTTAATAAATATCTTTAAATTTATATTTTTACCAATTTGTACGTGGAGTGTTTGTTTACAGAACTTGAAGTGGGGTTTTTAAGGTTTTATATTTGATTACTTCAATCTCTTAAAGCTGAATTTGTGAAATTTCTTGTCATTCTCTGTACTATTGTGTGTTGAGGTTAGTGTGATAGGTCAGTCCAAGAGCATGTGCGCGTCCTTGTGACCATTTCTGTCAAAGATAAAGTGGGATGAGAATTGTGGTGAAGAATGGTAATGAGGGGAATTAACTAACACCATAAACTGCTATTGCAATGCTCTGATATTAGGAACTGTCCTTTCAGTACCACTGCTCACAATTAAAATGACCAACAGTTAAAATGTTAAGTTGGTGCCAAAAGAAAAAACTAAAATTTAGATCAATCTCACATACCATCACCATGCTCATAATAGTTTTCTAGTTCATGGCATTATAAACGTTTAGAAACACTGGCCTCGGTTTTTCCTTTATGGAATGCATGATTATTGTTTTTACTGCCAATTTTAAATATGGAAAACAATATGATTCTGGTCCCAATAAAATAACAACATGTGAGGTGCTTCAGCCTTCTACAAAATATAGACTATTATATAGACCAGTGGTTTCCAAACCGGTCCTCAATGCACCCCAGACAGGTCAGGTATTCGGAGTGGAAACCACTGATATAGAGCGAGAGTTATATTACAATTATTTGATCAGGAGATTCATTGGGAATGGTTTCAGAAATACTAAATGTTCAGTATGTGTGGTGGAGAATTGGAATACAATCCCTGTGATACATACTGTAAAAATAATTAAAAAATGCCATGGAAATGCAAGCAGTTAGAGTAGAGAAAATTGGACTGGATACAGTGCCTTGCAAAAGTATTCACTCCCCTTGACTTTTTACCTATTTTGTTACATTACAGCCTTAAGTTCAATGTATTGTTAATATAAATTTCATGTGATGGATCAGAACACAATGGTCTAAGTTGGTGAAGTGAAATGAGAAAAATATATACATAAAACTATTTTTTAGAAATAGAAAACAGAAAATTGGCATGTGCGTATGTATTCACACCCTTTGTTATGAAGCCCATAAAAAGCTCTGGTGCAACCAATTACCTTCAGAAGTCACATAATTAGTGAAATGATGTCCACCTGTGTGCAATCTAAGTGTCACATGATCTGTCATTACATATACACACCTTTTTTGAAAGGCCCCAGAGGCTGCAACACCTAAGCAAGAGGCACCACTAACCAAACACTGCCATGAAGACCAATGAACTCTCCAAACAAGTAAGGAACAATGTCATTGAGAAGTACAAGTCAGGGTTAGGTTATAAAAAATCTTTGATGATCCCCAGGAGCACCATCAAATCTATCATAACCAAATGGAAAGAACATGGCACAACAGCAAACCTGCCAAGAGACGGCTGCCCACCAAAACTCACGGACCGGGCAAGGAGGGCATTAATCAGAGAGGCAGCACAGAGACCTAAGGTAACCCTGGAGGAGCTGCAGAGTTCCACAGCAGAGACTGGAGTATCTGTACATCGGACGACAATGAGCCGTACACTCCATAGAGTTGGGCTTTAAGGCAGAGTGGCCAGAAGAAAGCCATTACTTTCATCAAGAAACAAAATGGCATGTTTTGAGTTTGTGAAAAGGCAGGTGGGAGACTCCCAAAATGTATGGAGGAAGGTGCTCTGGTCTGATGAGACAAAAATGTAACTTTTTGGCCATCAAAGAAAATGCTATGTCTGGCACAAACCTGACACATCACATCACCCAAAGAACACCATCCCCATGGTGAAACATGGTGGTGGCAGCATCATGCTGTGGGGATGTTTTTCAGCAGCCAGGACTGGGAAACTGGTCAGAGTTGAGGGAAAGATGGATGGTGCTAAATACAGGGATATTCTTGAGCAAAACCTGTACCACTCTGTGTGTGATTTGAGGCTAGGATGGAGGTTCACCTTCCAGCAGGACAATGACCCCAAACACACTGCTAAAGCAACACTTGAGTGGTTTAAGGGGAAACATGTAAATGTGTTGGAATGGCCTAGTCAAAGTCCAGACCTCAATCCAATAGAAAATCTGTGGTCAGACTTAAAGATTGCTGTTCACAAGTGCAAACCATACAACTTGAAGGAGCAGTTTGGCCAGGAGGAATGGGCAAAGCTCGTAGAGACTTATACAAAGCGACTTGGAGCTGTGATTGCCGCAAAAGGTGGCTCTACAAAGTATTGACTTTTTCTGTTATTTTGTTGTGTTTGTTGTTTGCTTCCCAATAAAACAAACAAAAAAAGCATCTTCAAAGTTGTGGGCATGTTCTGTAAATTAAATTATGCAAATCCTCAAACAATCCATGTTAATTCCAGGTTGTGAGGCAACAAAACACAAAAAATGCCAGGGGGTGAATACTTTTGCAAAGCACTGTATATGCATCTATTTTTATCTGCCTCAATATATGCTTCTAAATAAAGCACTTTATACAACTCGACATGTTAGAGACATGATAAGATATCGTTTTTTTAAGCCCGTCATATTTTCCTTCTACCTTGAAGTCACAGCTGATGCAGCAGAGCCCTAACATACCGGTTTGGATATAAATATTCACAATTCTTTCAAAAATACCCAACATGGATTGTTGCTGAAATTATTATGTAAAATAACTAAAAATGTTGGAGTCAATGACACAGTTTTCCAGTTTTTTGTCCATTAGTGCATATTTCCTTCTGCATCTAACCTATGTATAAATGGGAAAATGTTGAGTGTAAAATAATTTAGCGATCCTACATTTCCTGCGCCACATACATTTTCCACTAAGTTTTGATGCAGGCTGTGGTGCAGGCTTCCATGTTCCACACTATTAATGTGTTGAACGTTTTAGAAATAAATTCAGGACATAGGACAGCTTTATTAAAATCCATGTAAATATCTAGATAGGTAACTTAAGTATTATAGGCAATGTCTAGATAGGCAAGCTAAAAGTGTTCCTGCAGCTATAAGAGTATGCAATTTGGAACATGGGAACCTCCCAACACAATATAAAATGTAGGATGTCCCAGACAGCAACCTATGGTCCTTAGCCTAAAGGAACTCCGACCAGTTCACTTCTGCGTCTCCTTGCTATTATTGGGCACAGGTACTATAAGGAGTTTCATAGATACACAAGGGTTGTCTTAACAACTTGGCATAAGTATTGAGGGCACAGATTTTGTGAAGACCCCTAAAACCTGACTTTGTACACCTGCATTAAGTTATACACCCAGGTTAGATATGTGGTACTATGAAATTATACCCCTGGGTGTGACAAAGTTAAAGATATACGCAGTTTAAACAAATTATTTGCAAATGCCCTGGGTACCAGATATCACATTGCTGATTATATAACCAGGTACGTAGAGCAGTATCTAATTACAACGTCACAATACGCGATGCTGGGATATTAACCTTTGCCTTTTGATTCCACAGATGGTTGTGCTCCAATCCCTACACAAGTACCAACCCCGGCTCCATGTGACTCGAGTGCAGGAGTCAGGAAGTTCTGAAGGCCACACTTACACCTTCAGTTTCCCAGAGACGCAGTTCATTGCAGTGACAGCCTATCAGAATGCAGATGTGAGTAAAAGGGACCTAGGACAATATTTAACACAAGAATACATCTGTTTGTATCTTTAGTGTAAACACTGTCTAGTGTTAAAAGTGCTCATATATCAAACATGTCGTTTTTTTAGATCACGCAGCTGAAAATTGATCACAATCCATTTGCGAAAGGATTCAGAGATCACTGTGACACGCAAGTACCAATGGGAACACCAGGGTTAGTAGGCATGTAATGCTGTGGAGGCTGGTCGAGAGTATTTTGCAAGTTGATAATTGATACAAAACAAATGTAAAATTATTCAAATAAACTACATTTTGCTAGCAACAAATCAGGCAACATGAACAGCCCACTTGGATGTTTTCAGATGTGTTTAGAATGTTGTTATCTAAGAGGAAGCATCTGCCCGATCTCTGCAGGATCAGTAAGTGGGGAGCAACATGACAGAAAACAAACATAGGGCTGTTACATGGGATTCATTTTAGTAGTAAAGAGCGAGTGATCTAAATTAGTTCAAATTTAACCAACTTGAAAAAGTATGTTCAATGCAATAGCACGTATTTTTGAGGAATCCTTTTAAGGGTGTAATTTTTCTAAGTGACAATGACATATTTTCTAGCACAAACCTTACGCTCCTCTCTCTTCAGGCTGTGCATGCTACAGGGAGAACGCCTGACCCCATCACCTCCAGTCCGATACTCACCGTTCCTGCAAGAGGCACTGCCTCCCACCCGCCTGTACGCTACAGAGCAAAAGGAACCTCCTCCCTGGTACCTGCCCCCACAGGGCATCGCTCCTCATTTAGACTACATGTCCTACGACCACACAGGAAAGATGGCAGCACCGTATGCAGTGAAACGCTACTCCCAGTCAACGTCCTTAGGTTTTTACCCTGACCACACTCTGGGCTCAGCTTGGGCAGGATCTGCTCAATACCATCCCAAACCCAACTCCACACCACTAAGCTGGCTACGTCCCTTGCTAGAGAACAGAAGTAAAGATGACAACTCTAGCACATGGGTGGACCCAACTACCTATGCAGGGTATGAGGACAGTAAGCGCAGGAGGTTGTCTCCTTACAGCTCAGAGGGGTCTCCTCAAATGTGTGACAGGGACACAGACATGACCTATTGTGGATACTACAGCCAGTAATTGAACCAGGACTTTACACTGTGACCCCAGGGAAATAACGATAAAACACGCCTGCCTATTCTGTGCAGGTTTGCAAAAGATTTGTTACTGTACAGAAAAACATTTCCAAAATACATATAAATAAAATATTTTATACTTGTAGTTGCTTTTTATTTCAGAAGTCCTTCATCCCTTTTTGGGAAGTAATACATGATTCTCTTATGTGGGCTCTTCAACTGCTTTGCTTGTTCTCGGTCTGTTCCTTCAGATGCAGCTCCAGCAGAGAGCACAGCTGAACAGAGTGCTGTGTAAGGAGGGAGCTGGTTTGTGATGCCATCAACGTGAGTGTCCCTAAAAGCTCTGCCTGCAGAACCTCCTTGGTGGGCAGCTTGGAGTAGTTCAGCACGCCATGCCGACTGAGTAAACGGTTCTCAATGTAGGCACCTGAGAGGAGAGAGGACAAGTGAGTGCAGGTCTTCCATTATAAAATAGGTGGGTATGTCTAATCCAGTCAAATACATACCCAAGAGTTGAACCTGAGAAAGGCTCCGTGAGCACTGCAGCATCTCTTTCACTTTGACTTGGTGACTGACCATCAGAAAAGTCTTTCCAATGAAAAGGGGCAGCATGGCACGGAGTGGGGATTGAGCAATAGTTTTTCTCACCACCTGGGAGAAGGGAATATGCAAATGTATGAATGGTGGGTCAGTTTCAGCAATCTGACCTCCATACTGCTATTATTGTCACATTCCCTCACCCACCCGTACCCCAGGATATACTCCCAAAAGCCAACTTTAATTTATTGAGTCTTATTCTTGCATTTCCCATTTTTTGGAAGGTACTTCCCTCCTGAACTTAATTAAATCCTTTGATATATATTTGAAGGATTTAATAAACCTTAGTGAATCCCTAAGTGGCATCCTGAAAAGTAAGGTAGCAGCTTTGAAGACTTCGATCATGCCTCAATCTACCGTTCCCTAAGCTTTACAGCAAGTTATACATTTTTCCTTCTAAGCTCTATCGTTTAAACCATACACCATTTTAGTCATGGTTTCTAATTCATTAAACATTTTTTGAAGATAGTATCTCCAGAACTAAAAAACATTATATTATGTGAGGTCTTACTAGGGATCTGTAAATTTCCTACTAGCTTTGCCGCAGCCTTTTTAGATTGTTTGGAGTAACTACACCACATGATTTAAAAAAAGCAAAGTCCTTTTCTTCATATGATGAGGTTATTAAAAAGTCTGCTATAATGCATTTAATAGTAAAATTCACAGTTTTTGTTCGGGAGAGACTATTAAAACAGTGTGCAGTTTCCGCCTAAGCAGAACTGCTCTTCTCCAACTCCCAACTATCAAAATATTAGCTTTTACTTAAATAAAAATTGTATCTTTTTTTTAATAATCTAGGCCTGCCATATTTTTTCTCCCCACTGCCACATACTTATGGTTGCAACATTATGTGGGCCACAACATAGTACACTATACATCATAATTTAATATTTAAAAAAATAAAAAACTCAAATTGCTGCATGCGGTCTATTGGATGCAGGTTGAGTATGGAGAATCTAGGCCCAAACAAACGACTGCTCTGACTGTATTCTTTTAACTAATGTGCCTATGTGTCCTCTTGACGGAAGTTGCTTTGAATCCAATCCCAGACAATGCAGTTTAAGAATTGGTTTAGTTTATTATGGGACATTTTAAAATCCTCTACTGAAATCTAGATAGGCTGCACCTGCTGCTCCACCCTGACCTATGACGTTAATTACATAATGAAGTCATCTAGATTAGTCCGACATGATCTGCAGGCATGCCTTGGGACTTGTAATTAATTGACGCTCTACGGATATCAATCTCACGGACGTGGTTTCTGTAGTATTCACAATTACCGTCTTTGATGGGTGTAACGGGACTTGAATATTAAATCCCCAGATTTCCGCTGGTATAGAAGGTAATATCCCCCAGTAACCAGACGAAACACCGTTCAGGGAGTCAACTGAACTTTTTTTTTTAATCCCCGCTCCAGCAGTAAACTGCCAACTGTCAACTTTTTTTAAAAAATGTTCTGCAATGCATTACACACACATACCCTGGGTTCTTAAAGTGGTACATACATATTGAACCGAACAGATACAGGCATTTAAACAGAGGGAGAAGGTTTAACTGAGGGCCCACAGGCAAATACATGAAAAATCCTTCACAAGGGGCGGCTGCAAACCTAGACCAAAGCTCCTTCAATAAACTTGAATGGACAAACTGTATATTTATTTTCTCCATTAACAATACAAAAATATCTTCTGCAAATAGAACAGTGTTAATTATTTGTCACTTATACTAGCTCTCCTCAAAGGGATTCATCCTCCTCAATATCAGGTACAAAACCAGAGCAGAAGTCTTATTTAGAGTTTGATAAGTCCTTGTCTTCCTCCTCTTTCAGGGGGTAAAACTCATGTTATGATTGAATTATAGCTATATTATAGAGCCAAGAGTATCCATTAGTATGTATAGTTTACTGTCAGAGTATATATTTAATAATCTAGTATATAATTTAATAACAGTATATACTGTGATAGTAAACTATACACACTAATGGATACTCCTGGCTCTATGAATTAATTATATATGTAGTATTTGAATTTTGTATTTGAATTGTGGGACAGACGGACATGTTTTTATTTTATTTTGTGATTTTAGTATTCTTCATAAAAGTTCATTTTTAAGATATGTGTATGTCTCTTTAACCTAAATAGTTAATATCCATAGGAGTATACTCAAAAGCTAGAGTTTTCTTTTCTTCTTTGTATATAATGAATATATTCACACTTGGCTTTTGAGTGTTTTTGTCCCATATAATTTGGTAATTGTGAGTATTAGGCCTACACTAATATATTCTTGATTGTTTATGTGTTCACTCTAGGGAGGATCACTAATTCTAAGAATCTTTGGCTATATTGTGTCTAGTTGTGCTAATCCAAAAGGTTTTCATGGCAAACATACTGGAGTGGGTTGCCAGTTATTTCTCACATGGACAGTGATTTGTCTGACTTCTCTGCTATACCCTGTCCATCTTGGGTGACCCAACCTAGCTCACAGCTTCAGTGAGGTACACAAGCCCCTTCACCATGACAAGGTAGCAATGTTGTTAGTCTGTAATAAAACAGTAGTTCTTTCATGTACCTTAGTCTATTTTTCTGGTAATTTTGTCCCCTCTATTTCTTTTTTTTCACCCTTTTCTCTCCCATATCATCAACACGTTTTCCCATTAGGTAATTCTGAAGACTGACCCAGGACAGCAGATCCGTACAATCTGTACTTGGCCACATCACTGCCCCCACGTACCTGATTAGGGAAATGCTTGAGATGGATATCGTGCTTCAGGAGTCTGTGTCTCAAGTGTAACATGTCCTCAGCTCCAACTGCGTTGCTTTGAAACACGGCCACCATCTTACACTCCCGGAGAACCGTGTCCAGCTGGGAGCACAAAAGCCGCTCCAGGGGACCATCCTGAAACATAGATGTGAGGTTACAGATGTATCACCATATTATTCCTATGATGTAAACATGTTCTGTGTTATTCATATGATGCATCCGTGTACACATACTCCACCCATAGCTACCTTGGAGATACTTATTAATCTCTCAAATCTACACACAGGTATCTATCCCAGGTCTCAGAGAGACCGCCATTACCTCTCCTTTAGTATTTGGTTTGGTCCTGGGGATGATGCATCTCTCTGGGACGGCTGGTTTGGGTGCAATGTATTCTGTAAGTGCCATCAGCTTTTGCCTCTCGAAGTGCATAGCTTTCCTGTGACGGGTGACAGCCTTAGAGCCATGACGGACACACTGCAGGGATGGCAGCCAGCCTGACATAAAGGGAGAGAGAATAAATTATAAAATGCAACATTGTAACAGCATTTCACTAACGTCACAGCACATTATTATGACAGTACACTGGAAGCACATTATACACAGCATGATTCTGACAACTACAGAAAATGGGAGCATGGATTTAAATCACACAACATGAATGTGGCACAAATCTGTGACATCCCAACATGAATTTGACTCTATATGGTCTTAATATGACATCACAGATAGAACTGCAGCCTGCAACATAAATATATAAACATGGCTTGAAGATACACCGCCCTTGGCATTTTTTGTGTTTTGTTGCCTCACAACCTGGAATTAACATGAATTGTTTGAGGATTTGCATCATTTAATTTACAGAACTTGCCCACAACTTTGAAGATGTTTTTTTTATTTTTATTGTGAAGCAAACAACAAATAGGACAAAATAACAGAAAAAGTCAATGTGCATAACTATTCACCCCCTAAAGTCAATACTTTGTAGAGCCACCTTCTGCGACAATCACAGCTCCAAGTCGCTTTGGATAAGTCTCTATGAGCTGGCCACATCTTACCACTGGGATTTTTGCCCATGGACCAGCACCTCCTGCGCTGAACTGTCCGCCACCACCGGGCCCAACCACACCATCACTCATTCTGCAACACCCTCCAACCCCCCTCCTCAACCTCAACCCCCCACGTCACTTTACCCCTCTCTAATTACCTCCCCCTCACTTACCTTCCATCAGCAGCTACTCCTCCGCTCGTCTCCCGGCTGCGTCGGGATCCGGCCAATGCTAATGACGTGACGCGCATGTCACTTCACGTCATTAGCATATGCCGGGCCCCAACGCAGCCGGAAGACGCGCGGAGGAGGAGCAGCTGCTGATGGAAGGTAAGGGAGGGGAAAGGAAGGGGGGGAGGTAATTAGAGAGGGGTAAAGTAAGGAGGGAGGATGAGGAGGGAGGATGACAGGGGAGGGGAAGAGACACAGGAGAGGGGGGGAAGAGACACAGGGGTGGAGAGACAGGGGGTGACTCGAGTATAAGCCGAGGGGGCCCTTTTCAGCCTTAAAAAAAAGGGCTGTAAAACTGGGCTTACACTTGAGTATATACAGTAATATTAATTTACAAGTGAGTATCACCATCAACCATTTTTCTTTTTCGACAATAAAAACATATAACAAAACAAGAATTATAAGAAGGAGAAAGGGAAGGAAGTAAAGGCAGATTTTTTTTCTTATATATTCATTTTAATCTTTTATCTATTTATTTTTTTCAAATTTTTAAAGGTTAGAACTATAATAATATAGAACGTCAACTCACTGTTTATTCCGAGAAATTTTTGGGGACAAACAGAAATTTTTAAGACACCCCTTCCCCTCACAGGTCAAAAGCAGGTAGGTTGCATAAATAGATGCAACCATAGCTGTCCAGAAATGTAAAAGTGCTTTGGTCCATAAGGTCACAGAGAGTCGATCACAACTGAACAACAACAAATAATGGATTATTTTGGTGTCTGCAGATGCACCATCATTTATTACTTTCTAATGAAAAACAAGGTTGTATTACAATGGTCATTTAAGGAATGGTTGAATACAAATTGTTGCCTTTTTTTTGTTTTCTTTTAGTCATGTCCGACTTTCTGTGACCCTATGGACCACATCATGCCAAGCACATCTTGTGTTTGGTTGTGTTCATCCATAAGGTTTTCTTGGCAAAGATACTGGAGTTGGTCGTCAGTTCCTTCTCCAGTGAACCGCAATTTGTCTGACTTGCCCATCTTGGGTTAACCTGCATGATATAGCTCACAGCTTTATTGAAGTACACAAGTCCCTTCAGCACAACAAGGTGGTGATGAAGAACGGGTGTTGCTTTTTACTTTGTCAAACAGGGGTTAGATATATGTTTTAATAAAGAGGGCATTCAAGGCTGTCCTAGATAACTAGCGAAGGAATATTGATCCAGGGAGAAATTTGATCGCCAGTTTCTGGGGTCAGGAAGGAATTTTGCTTTTTTTTCCCTTATGAGACAATTGGCAAAGTTTCAATGGGGTTTTTTTTTTTCTGTTTGCCTTCCTCTGGATCAATTAACAATTAATAATAAATAGTCCACATTAAAAAGATCAATAGAGATCTAAAAAGGTTGAACTTGATGGACTAACTCTTTATTCATCCTCCAATACTATACTATTAATAATTATTTAATCAACAAATTAATTAATAACTAATCCGCATATTGCAGATCAGAGGAGATCTTAACAGGTTGAACTTGATGGACTGAAAGTCTTTTTTAAACCGTAATTACTATGTAACTATGTATAATAAAGTTATAACTTAACTGACTATAGCCAGCAAACTGGGACATCTCACAATATAAATAACAGCACACGATCACAACACAAGTATGAATACAAGAGCACTTTCTACAACACAGCACCACAGTGACAGAGGGCTGAGACATCAGTTTGAATGACAGCACAGTGCATCACATGGGATTAATATGACGGCACAAGGCATCCCATGGGACTAACATGATGGCACGGGACTAACAAAACGGCACAGGGCACGGCACTAACATGACGGCACAGGGCACGGCACTAACATGACGGCACAGGGCACGGCACTAACATGACGGCACAGGGCACGGCACTAACATGACGGCACAGGACACGGCACTAACATGACAGCACAGGGCACGGCCTGGCACTAACATGACGTCATGGGACTAACATGACGGCACAGGGTTATCACATTGGACTAACATGACGGCACAGGGTTATCACATGGGACTAACATGACGGCACAGGGTTATCACATGGGACTAACATGACGGCACAGGGCATCGCATCGGATATGACAGCGCAGGGCATCGCATGGGAATAATATGACAGCACAGGGCATCGCATGGGATAATTATATGACAGCGCAGGGCATCGCATGGGATTAATATGACAGTGCAGGGCATCGCATGGGATATGACAGCGCAGGGCATCGCATGGGATATGACAGCGCAGGGCATCGCATGGGATATGACAGCGCAGGGCATCGCATGGGATATGACAGCGCAGGGCATCGCATGGGATATGACAGCGCAGGGCATCGCATGGGATATGACAGCGCAGGGCATCGCACAGGACTAATATGACAGCGCAGGGCATCGCATGGGATTCACATGACAACACAGGACTAATATGACAGCACAGGACATCGCATGGGATTCATATGACAGTACAGGGCATTGCACAGGACTAGTATGACAGTACAGGGCATTGCATGGGATTCATATGACAGCACAGGGCATTGCACAGGACTAATATGACAGCACGGGGCATCGCACGGGACTAATATGACAGCAGAGGACTAATATGACAGCACAGGACATCGCATGGGACTAATATGACAGCACAGGGCATCGCATGGGACTAATATGACAGCACAGGGCATCGCATGGGATTCACATGGCAGCACAGGACATCGCATGGGATTCACATGGCAGCACAGGACTAATATGACAGCGCAGGGCATCGCACGGGATATGACAGCGCAGGGCATCGCACGGGATATGACAGCGCAGGGCATCGCACGGGATATGACAGCGCAGGGCATCGCACGGGATATGACAGCGCAGGGCATCGCACGGGATATGACAGCGCAGGGCATCGCACGGGATATAACAGTGCAGGGCATCGCACGGGATATGACAGCGCAGGGCATCGCATGGGACTAATATGACAGTACAGGGCATCGGAAGGGACTAATAAGACAGTACAGGGCATCGCATGGGACTAATATGACAGCACAGGGCATCGCATGGGACTAATATGACAGCACAGGGCATCGCATGGGATTCACATGGCAGCACAGGGCATCGCATGGCAGCACAGGACCATCGCATGGGATTCATATGACAGCACAGGACTAATATGACAGCACAGGACTAATATAACAGCACAGGACATTGCATGGGATTCATATGACAGCGCAGGGCATTGCATGGGATATGACAGCGCAGGGCTTCGCGCGGGACTAATATGACAGCGCAGGGCTTCGCGCGGGACTAATATGACAGCGCAGGGCTTCGCGCGGGACTAATATGACAGCGCAGGGCTTCGCGCGGGACTAATATGACAGCGCAGGGCTTCGCGCGGGACTAATATGACAGCGCAGGGCTTCGCGCGGGACTAATATGACAGCGCAGGGCTTCGCGCGGGACTAATATGACAGCGCAGGGCTTCGCGCGGGACTAATATGACAGCGCAGGGCTTCGCGCGGGACTAATATGACAGCGCAGGGCTTCGCGCGGGACTAATATGACAGCGCAGGGCTTCGCGCGGGACTAATATGACAGCGCAGGGCTTCGCGCGGGACTAATATGACAGCGCAGGGCTTCGCGCGGGACTAATATGACAGCGCAGGGCTTCGCGCGGGACTAATATGACAGCGCAGGGCTTCGCGCGGGACTAATATGACAGCGCAGGGCTTCGCGCGGGACTAATATGACAGCGCAGGGCTTCGCGCGGGACTAATATGACAGCGCAGGGCTTCGCGCGGGACTAATATGACAGCGCAGGGCTTCGCGCGGGACTAATATGACAGCGCAGGGCTTCGCGCGGGACTAATATGACAGCGCAGGGCTTCGCGCGGGACTAATATGACAGCGCAGGGCTTCGCGCGGGACTAATATGACAGCGCAGGGCTTCGCGCGGGACTAATATGACTGCGCAGGGCTTCGCGCGGGACTAATATGACAGCGCAGGGCTTCGCGCGGGACTAATATGACAGCGCAGGGCTTCGCGCGGGATTAATATGACAGCGCAGGGCTTCGCGCGGGATTAATATGACAGCGCAGGGCTTCGCACGGGATTAATATGACAGAGCAGGGCTTCGCATGGGATTAATATGACAGAGCAGGGCATCGCATGGGACTAATATGACAGAGCAGGGCATCGCATGGGACTAATATGACAGCGCAGGGCATCGCATGGGATTCACATGGCAGCGCAGGGCATCGCATGGGATTCATATGACAGCGCAGGGAAACGCATGGGACTAATATGACAGCGCAGGGCATCGCATGGGACTAATATGACAGCACAGGGCATCGCATGGGACTAATATGACAGTACAGGGCATCGCATGGGACTAATATGACAGTACAGGGCATCGCATGGGACTAATATGACAGCACAGGGCATCGCATGGGACTAATATGACAGTACAGGGCATCGCATGGGACTAATATGACAGTACAGGGCATCGCATGGGACTAATATGACAGTACACGGCATCGCATGGGACTAATATGACAGCACAGGGCATCGCACAGGATATGACAGCGCAGGGCATCGCATGGGATATGACAGCGCAGGGCATCGCATGGGATATGACAGCGCAGGGCATCGCATGGGACTAATATGACAGTACAGGGCATCGGAAGGGACTAATATGACAGTACAGGGCATCGCATAGGACTAATATGACAGTACAGGGCATCGCATGGGACTAATATGACAGCACAGGACATCGCATGGGATTCATATGACAGCACAGGGCATCGCAGAGGACTAATATGACAGCACAGGGCATTGCATCTGACTAATATGACAGCACAGGGCATCGCATGGGATTCACATGGCAGCACAGGACATCGCATGGGATTCATATGACAGCACAGGACATCGCACAGGACTAAAATGACAGTACAGGGCATAGCATGGGATTCATATGACAGCGCGGGGCATCACATGGGACTAATATGACAGTACAGGGTATTGCATGGGATTCATATGACAGCGCAGGGCATCGCACGGGACTAATATGACAGCGCAGGGCATCGCACGGGACAAATATGACAGCGCAGGGCATCGCACGGGACTAATATGACAGCACACGGGATAAATATGACAGTACACGGGATTAATATGACAGTACAGGGCATCGAACGGGATTAACATGACAGTACAGGGCATCGCATGGGATTAATATGACAGCACTTCGTGGCACAATGTCACATCACACGTTACTAACAACACCGCACAGCTATCCGGGTTATTTCCCCTCCCCGGCCCCTTTTCTCACCGAGCTGCCGGGTCACTCCTCGCACCAAGGCCGCCGCCATCTTTCCGGAAGTGACAGGACGTATCGCAGAGGATTGTGGGAGCTGACGGTATCTTAGCAACCAGGATACAAAAGCGTGCAGCAGAGTGCTATCAGTAGAGTTATATATTTATATATACTGTGTTCAGCGTGTGCTAGGATGGCAGGAGGTGAGTATGAGGGTGTATATGGGGCAAACACACAGGGTATGTATATACAATAGGACTGACACAAATATACCTACTAACAAGACACCAAAAGGGACATGAATTAGACATACACAGAGGGTTACTGCAATTCACTGACAATAACAGCAGCTTGAGCCATAAGTTTAAAGTGTAGATATACTTAATATATGCATACTGCTCAATATATTCACCCTCTGCTGGATCTTGTCATGATGAAGGGGCTTGTGTACCTCAATGAAGCTGTGAGCTGTATCATATAGGGTCACCCAAGATGGGCAGGTCATAGTAAGGGGTAAGACAAATCATGGTTCACTGGAGAAGGAACTGGTACCCACTACACTAGTTTTGCCAAGAAAACCTTATGGATACGCATGACCAAAGACATAATGATTGTGCCTGGTGTGCTGCCTAGGGTCACAGAGAGTTAGACACAAATGAACCACTAAACCTCAATATATTCATATATACTGCAGAAAAGACACTGATGAAGTCTTTGTTGAAATCACAAAGAAAACAACAAGCAACGCTAAGAATTACATAGTGTAAAATAGAGGGATTGTGACTTAATTTTCAATTCAGAAGAGGGATTGGGAGCAACAGAGGATTTTTCTCTTAAAAGAGAGACAGATTAGATATATGCACCCACAGTGATACCAACAGTGTATACACAATGATACACTGAGTGACACATCCAATGGTACACTGAGTGACACATCCAATGATACACTGAGTGTCGCATCCAATGGTACACTGAGTGTCGCATCCAATGGTACACTGAGTGACGCATCCAATGATACACTGAGTGACGCATCCAATGGTGCACTGAGTGACGCATCCAATGGTACACTGAGTGACGCATCCAATGATACACTGAGTGTCGCATCCAATGGTACACTGAGTGACGCATCCAATGATACACTGAGTGACGCATCCAATGGTACACTGAGTGACTCATCCAATGGAGCACTGAGTGACTCATGCAATGGAGCACTGAGTGACTCATCCAATGGTACACTGAGTGACTCATCCAATGGAGCACTGAGTGACTCATCCAATGGAGCACTGAGTGACTCATCCAATGGAGCACTGAGTGACTCATCCAATGGAGCACTGAGTGACTCATCCAATGGTGCACTGAGTGACTCATCCAATGGTGCACTGAGTGACTCATCCAATGGTGCACTGAGTGACGCATCCAATGGTGCACTGAGTGACGCATCCAATGGTGCACTGAGTGACGCATCCAATGGTGCACTGAGTGTCGCATCCAATGGTGCACTGAGTGACGCATCCAATGGTACACTGAGTGACTCATCCAATGGAGCACTGAGTGACTCATCCAATGGAGCACTGAGTGACTCATCCAATGGAGCACTGAGTGACTCATCCAATGGTGCACTGAGTGACTCATCCAATGGTGCACTGAGTGACTCATCCAATGGTGCACTGAGTGACGCATCCAATGGTGCACTGAGTGACGCATCCAATGGTGCACTTAGTGACGCATCCAATGATGCACTGAGTGACGCATCCAATGATACACTGAATATGACAGGTTAAACACAGTGATGCAGTGAAAGTGACACGGACAGGAGAGACGGAGTGGATAGGCAAAAAAGTTTGTGATGGTAAGGGGGGGGGAAAGGAGGATAGGAAACGGATGGGCAGGGAAGATCGGTTGAGAGCGTGTAGTAATTACAAAAAGAGAAAAGGAGATTCATTAGTGTAGAGGGAAGAGGCAAGTGGTTGCGGGATTGTTGATATCTGTCTGTAGAGAGGTGATTAGGGTCATGAGAAACTGATTGAATTGATAAATATTTGGAGCCTGTCTGAGTATGAAAAGATTGTTGTGGTTCAAATTTGGATGGGATAGATAGACAGACAGAGGTAGATGGAAAGACAGACAGACAGAGGTAGATGGAAAGACAGACAGACAGAGGTAGATGGAAATACAGAAACAGATGGAAAGACGGAAAGACAGAAGTAGATGGAAAGACAGACAGACAGAAGTATATGGAAAGACAGACAGACAGAGGTAGATGGAAAGAGACCGAGGTAGACAGACATACCGAGGTAGATGGAAAGACAGAGAGAAATAGATGGAAAGATAGATAGACTGAAATAGATTGAAGGACGGACAGAGGTAGCTGGAAGGATAGATAGACAGAAATAGATGGAAGGATAGATACATAGATAGATAGATAGATAGATAGATCAATATAGTAATGTATTATTCTCCAACATAATCATGTTTCTGTACACAGCAGTGCATAAGGTGCAGAGCACTGAAAAACTGCATGTTATTAATTGTTGCAGGAGACACAGAGATAACACTGTCTATGATCGCTAGGAGAAACTTGGATCCTTCGTTGCATAAAGATACAACAGAGGAACTGTAAGTGTGTCTCTAAGTATGTTCCTGCCTGAGTGTTTACATGTCTGTCTGTACTCATTATTTGTGACTGCTGTTCTTGTTCTTTCCCTGAAGAGGTCAGTCACTGCAGCTCCTGAACACTGTACGGCTGGATAGAGAGGGAATCACTACACTGAGGAACCTGGAAGCAGTGAAGGAGATACATAGCTTGTACCTGCAGCAGGTAATGTACCCCATAACAAGAGCACAGAAGGTATCTGCAGCATATAA
Source organism: Discoglossus pictus (assembly GCA_027410445.1). Taxonomy (NCBI): domain Eukaryota; kingdom Metazoa; phylum Chordata; class Amphibia; order Anura; family Alytidae; genus Discoglossus; species Discoglossus pictus. The sequence goes on from CM050174.1 coordinate 58,282,958, forward strand.
TCTATCCAATAATAACCACACCGACAGGACCAACAGCAGGTAGCTTACCCTCTAAAACAGAGACTGCCTGCTGGATTTAACCTACTCTAAAATAACAACCGAGAGGCAGTGGTTATCTTACCCTCTAATGATTTCATATAAACTGCACCTGCTTGAGGTAACCAACCCTCTGATGACCTACAAAGACTGAACCAACAAAAGATAACCCCACCATTAATGGTCTCATACAGACTGTATCTGCAGGAGGTGTTTAAACTGTACCTGCAGAAAGTAGCCTATTCTTAATCACCTACAATTTCAGGATATATCCTGCCTCTTGATGACCCCACACTATATGCTTAAAGAGAGTAGCCAACCAATTTATAATCGAAGAAAGACTGTAAGTGTAGAATCAACCTACTTATTTTTTCACACACTGTAACTACAGAATAACTGTCTCACATGACTTACCTTGTAGACCACAGACAAACCTGACCTCCTAACTGTCTCTTTTGATTTTTAGAATTTCATTAGGAAGATTGAAAATTTGGATGCCCTGAAAAATCTAAGGTAATTGTTTACTATCTGATGCCATCCAGGGGTAGAGTACTATATTGTCTTGACAGTATCTGTGTACTGCTTGATCCTCACCTGGCAGTATCCAATTATTACTCGATACCAGGGGTGCACATCTGTTGTGTGACTAGATTTTACTTCTGTTTCTGCTCGCAGATTTTTGAGTCTCTCAGGGAACCTGATTGAGGACGTTCAAAACTTGCACTGCCTGCAAAACTTGCAATTCCTGGACCTGTCCCACAATAAGATCCAGAATCTGTGTGCAGGTGAGCGCGACCCTATGATGAAAATGATACCCTCCTCCCCCAGTAGTCAGTTCGCTTCAGGATTTTCTTTTTGTTTTTATTATTACATGAATGCAATATATTAGTGTATAATATGGGCATTGTTTAATGTATGTTCTTTGGGTTTGGTGCAGTTGAAGTGCCCAATTAAGTCTATATGAGCCAAACATGTAGCTTAGTAGGGGTGCTTCAGTTAGGCCTCTATCAGCTAGTGCTCTGCCTGAGGGACTTTTGATTGGCCATTATTTGAGGAGGTACTGCGAATCGGATAGCATTAAGCAGGGATTTAATGGGGTAAATGGAATTTGACAATAAGCAGGGAATTAGAGGGGGAAAAAAGCGCTATAGCCATCTAGAAGGGGTATCGTTAAGCAGGGTATACCTGTGTATATAGTAAAATACCCAAAATTCTGTGTGTAGGTTTGATGAAGACGCCAGCATTGTGTTTGCACTCCACTGATAAACACACTTTTTGGCACATGGAAAAAAAGTGTTTCCACAATAACTTTTCACACTGCATTCAAATATGCAATCAGAACCAAATATGCAATCAGAACCGAATCCAGTTATTTTGTGATGCTTTTTATTAAAAAAAAATATTGAAAGATCCAACCTTTTTTGTCACAGTCCTATAACTATTTTTCTAAATAATTATATATTTTTGCTATTTTATGTATTGCAGGCAGTTGCCAGACAGACCATGGCAGTCAGACAGACTAGCAGATGCACAATGCATCATGTTGCGTCATAAACACAAACCTAGTCTGAAAAACCTATGCCACTAGCATGCTGACATACACTGTGTACGCATTCCGCTAGCTTGGCTTCTTTTTTATCAAGTGATTAGATTACTTTGCAATTTTGTTGTGGTTGGACATGTTTAAATCCCCCAGTTACCTTCAAGATACCTTATGTTGTGTGTGGGAAATTGATATTTAAAGCTCCACAACAAAATGTCACTCAAATCGGTATTATGAGCCATATTTTGGTTGCAGAGTAGGCAACCATGATAAGAACTGGACCCCCATATTTGCTGTGCCACCTGTGTTAGGCTTTTGACAGGATGGGTACATAATTCCCACTATATGCCCTTTGCAATTCCCATGGTTTGGAGGGAACCCAAAGATCCTAAATGTTGTTGTTTCTTATGCAAATTTAGACAGCAAAAGAAATTACATCAAGAAGAACAGACCAGAATGTAATTTCTTGGCCTCTTGGATTTCTTCACCTGGAAATTTTGGTGCTGTCCACAACAAACATGGCGAGCGGTTTCATCAAAACATATTGTGCATAGAAAAGAGGTAGCAGGGCAAGTGGAGTCCTAGTATGTTTGCTGACTACCAATAGACACTTAAGAGGGACTTTCAAAATTCTAAGTACTCAAGAAACTTATCAACTGTACTTTTTAAATAACATGAATAGTGTTACAAATGTAAGTAAATATACATTTTTGGTTAACCTGTGTGTCACTTAAAGTCCTTATGTGATAGAGAAAAGCTAGTAACATATTTGAATTCAGCATAAAAAGTTATATTAGGATCACAGAGATTTTTGGGTGTGACAACAATATTATTTTATAAACTAGTGTAATAAGGATGGCAGGGTAGGGGAAAGAGAAAGTCCAGTGTGAAAGCAGAGAAGATAAACATTCAAATTGTACTGTCTTGTATTTGATTCCTCCTCAATGTGATCCCATTTACACTCTGTACACAGGAGAGTTACCCTCAAATCTATTGATCTTGGATCTTACCGGGAACAGCTGCACCCAGAGAAATGGCTACAGGTGAGGTCACATATATTACAGTGCCTTGGTAGTCACATAATGAAATGTGCCTCAATTTTTCTTCTCTGTGTCTATAGGCAGCAAGTTCTGGAGTATCTGCCCCTTCTACAGGAGCTTGATGGAGGGAGTGTGCTAGACAGGGAGAGCCCAGAGCCTGCTTCAGAGTTGGAAAAAGAAGAAGAAGATGAAGACAGCTGTGACAGTGATGATCTTCTGAGCTCCTCGTCTGCAATCTCAGGTTCCAAATCTTTGACTAGTGAAAACAACTGTCCTACATCCACAGTGTTTGTTGCTTACAACATTTCATCTCAATATTCACAATATCCCCACATTTATGTCTCCACATTTATATTCTCGCTTTCTTTTACATCCTTTGAAATACCACTGTATGATAGGCATTTATTTTAATCATCAATTTGGAAAAATTGAGTGTGACAACAGTAACTTAGCCATGAAAATGCCTAATTAGAAAAAAAGGCTCCAAGCCATCTCAGCAGTCTAGACAAGATGGAACATTCTATACACAAAGTCTACATTAACATTCATTTTCTCTAAAATAGTTTTATGTATGTAGTTTATTTTTAAAGTACAATATTTTATCCTCCTCACCTTTCTGCCTCCCGTGCTCATATCCACCATTCTCTCCCTTAGTTATATTAACATTTTACCCCATCTTATGTTGTCCAATTTCTGTCAAATATTTTCATCCTATATGATCTTTTCTCTACCCCTCTTTCTTGTAAAAAAAATAAACCCATTTTTCATTTCTCTGTGTCTTTCACCTTTTCACATATTTTGTTGCCAAGATTTTCTTGCAAATAACCTTTGTTTACTGCAGAATTTAAGTATGAAGTATTTAACAAACTAACAATATTAACAGCTGAGTAAACCATAAACACAAAACTCTTTTTATAGAAAAATTTTCATTTTTCAAGAAAGTGTATAGAAAATGCTGCCATTTTCTGGCTTCTGCACTTCATACTTGGAACTTTATCATTGTAAGGATGGGGAGAAGATATTTATTGTATCATTAGAGCTTTAAGTGTGTATCACTGAACTCTTTTTCGTTTTCCTGCACATGTTCAGAAGCAGGCTGTCACAAGGATCACTTCCCTATCTCCTCCTGCACAAGCCACTGATGCCTCCACGGACCAACAGAGGCATACTTTTTTTTTAAACTAACATTATAACATTGTGCTTGATTATTTATACTCTTAGTCATTCTAAAAAAAATGCAAACATTTTTTTTATGGTGCAATGGTTCTAAATCAGGCCTGGTCCTTGATCGTTACTTCCATGCACAGTGCTTGGAGCAGCCACCACCTTCATGCTCCTCACAGGAGGATCTATATACTCTTCTAATTATCTTTCTCCAACATTTTCCTCCTTAGGTTATTTCTCTGCCATATGCCAGGATTTGCTAGAACGCTCTTACGAGAGAAGGGAAAAAGCAGAGAGAGAGCATCGAGAGCGCCTAGAAGAACTGAGTGATGCACCCCTCAAACATTCTCTGCAAAGGGATGCTCAGTCATCTTCCATGTATGTGGAAGATTCCTGTAGCACATTTTCTCAAAAAGATACAAAGTCATTTGCTTCATCTAAAACAAAATCTTCTGCTGTTAAAACACCCCAAAAACTACAAGCTACTCCCCCTCACACCCCAAATGGAGCAGGTGTGGAGAAAGCAACATTAGGACCTAGAAGTGCTTCCATAGGTAAATTGCCCAGCTCAGCCAGCTGTTCTACAAAACAACGCCCCCCAGCAGATTTTTCCTCCTCAACAACCCGCTCCCCCACTAAACTGCCCCAGACATCTACTCCCTCTCCAAAACGTCAACCAGCAGCTGCCTCCGCCCTAAAATCTGCTCCCTCTCCAAATAAACTACGAACATCGTCTTCACCCTCTGCTTCTGCTCAAATAAAGAGGCAGACCTCGTCTTCAGGAAAAATACAGCCACCTACCTCAAATACTTTGCAGCTTGCAGGGAAGCCTTCAATAACCCTTCAGAAAACCAGGCTTGGTGAGAAGTTCACCAATAAAAAGTGATGCTACAACGTTCTGTGTGATGCTGCACCTCACACACTAAATGGTTTTGTAATCTGCGGTAATAATATATGTATTAAAATAACCATTTTATTTATTATAATTTAGTCATGTAGTTGTATCAGAGACCAATGCAGTGATTTCACAGTGATGTCAGATTCCAATGCCGTGATATTGTATTGATGTCATGACAAGGTATCACACGTGATGTCTTTCCCTCTGTACAGTGCCAGCTCCTCCTCGACACATTGCAGAAAGATGTCGGGCAGGTCAGCTGAGTCAGAGATCCTGTTTTTTTCCAACAGCTTCTTCATGAGCTGGAGATTCTCAGCCTCCAATTCCCTCTGTTTGTCATGAAACTTTTGCTCTGCATCCTAATAAAAAGGATAATTTAAGTGTCAGGTCTTAGGGAGAGAGACACTTGGTACCCAGACATACTACTCTCCATCGAGTCCAGCATTTCATAACTTCTGCAGATTTGTTAAGCCTACCCCCACTTATCTGCCTCTAATCCATCTCTTTACCCCACAGCATTGCTTTCCCAATTTGTTAGTGCATTCATACCTTTCCACCAGTGTACTCCTCCAGTGCTATCTGGTGGTATTTATAGAGTTTGTGCCTCCGGTCCACCGGAGTCTGGAACCGAGGAATCTGCCGCACAGGATCACTTTCCCCAAAAGTAGGTGACAAAACCCATGGCACTTGTGCAACCCGTGGGCCAAACACAAATGGTTTGTACACAGACCTGCAATATATAGATGTGCCCCAGAGTTGTGTAAATATAGCAACATGAATGAGCATGGAATGATGCTCATTTACGGTATAAGGGCTTGTGCACATACATTTTACAGTTTCAGTCATTGCCTCTCACCTGGAAGGGTCAGGAGTGCCAGTCAGCAGATGGATGCAAGGTAATTGGGGATCACGGGGGAGTACAGACACCATACTGGACGTGGTACAGAAGCCACCAGAATCCATGCATATCCCACTATCTTTATCACGCAAGATCTGCAGCATGGCTTCCACTGTGATACATCCTGAGACATAAACATGAAGTGCCTTCAAGCCATTTTGCCCTCCCACATTATTCCAACCCCATCCACTGTATTCTGCCTCTTCCTTACCTTCTATGTTCTGCAGCAGTTCTTTTCCAGCTTTATACCGTGCCTTTGCTAACTCCATTCGCTCTGGTTGCTTCTCAAGATAGTAGGCTTTGCAGAAACTGAACTCTTCCTCCCCATTCCACCAACCTTGTGCCAGGGCATGTGAGCGAAGCTGGGGATGCTCCTGCCACAGATTTGTATCCACACTCAGTTGGTTTGACAGATTACGCGCGCCTTCTATGGAAGAGAGTGAGTAATATTTACACTTAAAACTCAGATTTGTGCATGCATGAAAAGTAACTTCTTGATTTTCCCTGTCTAATTATGCCTTTAGTCAGGTCCATTGTTTTAATGTATATTGACTTTTAAAGGAGAAATGGCAGGGAAGGGTGTGAACAAGTATTCCTTCTATTGTAACGTCCGCTTGAGCTTATAACAACTGAATCAGTTATTTTGCTTTAGTATACTTATCCCACTTTTACAGGATTTTTTCTGATTACATTGGGGTGGAGGGAGTTTCTATGAACATGTTTTGATTAACATTGTTCATGCAAAATACATATTTGTTATGTTTTAAAAGGACAAGAGCAGTTTTAGAGACTTGTATTTGGCACAGTAACACGTATGGACACACAACAATAATGCACATATATAACACGCTAGAGTGTGTCACCTGTGATTCTCTCTACTGCCCAGTATGGCCCTGCTGTCTCCAACACAAACGCCTCCTTGTGGTCACAAAGCAGAAATGTGTTGTGATAAGATAGAGGCTGGTGGTCCTCCCTGCAGCTTCCCCCCTGACCGTAACGTGCTAGCAGCTCAGTGATAACATTCACTGCATCCTGAGCAGATTGGGCACGCTCCAGAGCCAGCCTGGTGAGACAGAGAATTTGGGAGTGTACAAAGTAAGAGAAATAAACAAGGTAGAGACAGCAAGAGGTTACGGGAACTAGAAGAGAGATGAGAGTCTGGAGACAGGTAGCATGGAGTTATAAATAATACAGACAAATGGGGTAACATATAGTGATCAGGTAGCAAAAAGAAGAGAGGGCAGAGAAAGGTAGCAAAAAGAGCGTGTAGAGAAAGATTGCATAAAGAAAAGGGAAAGATTTTGTTAGCACAAAGAGAAGGGCAAAGCAGAAATATGGATCAAGCATTTAGAATGGCACAAACAAAACTAGGGTAAAACACGAAAAAAAAGACACGTGGTATAGTGACGGGTGAAATCTGGGTGCAGAGAAAATAAAAAACAAAAATATATATATATGCTAAAACAAATAGGAGTTGGCACAGTACCAAATGAATGGCACATTGAGGTATGAAAGTCAAGAGTGTGCATGCTGAGGTCAGGATGTGCATGTGTCTCATACTTGCATGGCCGTGGAGCACATGGCATGCCACTCTTAGTTAACAAAAGGGAGGTATAAGCTCTCACCTGACAAATTATGGGTATTCCAGTCTCACCTGACCAGGTCCATTCCTAACAGGGCCTCACATTCTGCAACTGGCTCCTTAGTCCACACAGCTTCATTTCCAATACACACCCCATGGTCATTAGCTCCCATCTCAGCCCCCCATAACCAGGCAGGGCGGCTCAGCAGAACTGCAAATGTTTCTGGAACCTGATCCACCTCCACATAAGTGCACTGAACAGGAGAGAGCAAGCAGCCATTATTAATAGGACAAGATTTCCCATAGAACGTAGAACCCCTAATAAATAGCTTAACTGAACCTCATGTGCTCACCATGATCTTTGACCCCAGTGGGTGAGTGGCAGCAGGATAGTACACAACTTCTTGCACCTCCTGGCGTGGCCGGTCTGAGTTCTTTCCAAAAATAACAAGTGGCGAAAGAGAAGCCGGGGGGAGGGACACAAAGCAGTCACAAGAGCTGGGGGGCAGTGGGGAGTCCATGGTGCTGGGGGAAGTGGGACATGAAAAAGACATCTATCATGTTCCACTCCTCAAATGCCTGCTTATCCCTTCCACTCCTGACTGTACACATACCTTTCTGCCCATCATTTTCTACTTCTCAGACATCCGCTATGTCCCATACCCCACTCCCATATGTACAAATATCTTGCTACCACACACATATCTAAACCACAACCACATAAATATGTGGCCCTCTCACCTAATTTATCAACAGCGAAAATCTATTTTTAAGCAATACTCTTATGCTTTATTACTGTTGAAACTGCTGTAAATTCTTAATATGTAGCTGGAAATTTGTTGGCAATTTATACAAATAGATATATAGTGCTGGAATAATATTACATATTTTGCCAGCCTACAAGTACATATATGTATATATATATCACAGTGCCCATATACACATGCCAAATGCATTTCTATATGCACAACAATCCCCAATCATTCTTGTCTATCACCCTCGTCATTGAAACCAGTCCACATACATTAAATCCCATCATTTGACCTCAACCAGACACACCCATCTGCTGGCTTCACAAACACACGCCCAGCTTCTCCATACCTAGATATAACCATCTTCACCTTTCCACTACTTCAAACCAATTATCTTCTCTGAACTCCTATGTATACCCGATTTCTCCTCTTCATGCACATACTCATCCTTACCTCATACTCATATATATTTATCTTCCCTACACCCACACATTCCCATCTTCTGGGCGCAATTAGCATATACTCCTTATACTATTTACCACAACACCAATTTTTTTCTTTTCACGCACACATACTCATCGCCTCCTCTCCATTGCTGCCAAGTACATATTGTCTTATCTAAACCAACTCATCTTCTCAACTCCACCCACATATACTTATCTCCTCTCCAACCCATATAGCCACACACCTTCCTTACCTCAAACACTCCAACATGTCAATTCTGCTCCATCCTCAATCATACAGTATCCTCTCCACGTCACCCACACATACCAATTTTCTTCTCTCTACTTGCTTTTTATAAAGCCGGGTGGTGGAAGCGGTGGTGGCAGTGGCAAATTCAGAATCAAAGTCAAATACAGTCCAAGGGTTAGGGTAGGTTGCAACCAGAAAAAAATTATAAACAGTATAATGGTCATAAATCAAGAAGCAAGGGTCAAACGATAAAACAGGCCAGGGACGAAAGGAAATAAACATCTTGATTAACACATAGTTTTTCTGCTTGACAAGGTTGCTGACCTCAAGAACAGAGGCAGGAAAAATAACTTGAGGGTGGGAATCACTTAAAGTGTTAAAAGGGAAGGAATTATATGGTCTGGCTACCACATGAATACCCCATTGAGAGACAAGCTAAATTACCACAACTCGTTTTGACGAGAATCTTAAATTTAACAGATTAAGCTGACTTACTTAAAGGAAAAGCAAGACACTCCAGTTTTAAGATTTTTTCAGTCCAAGTTACCAAAAAAAAACATAAGGAACATATTAAAGTTTGCAATTTTTGTAATAAAATTGCCCTACTTTATTCAGATGTTTTCTACCATGGTGAAAATGTGACCTTTGGCTCACCAATAACAACCACTGCTACTTCATGAGTGAACTAAACTCTACCCAAGGAACAGAAACAGGTGATTCTATTCGATAAATCAGAAGATAATGTTGCCCGGATCAAGAGGACAGTGATGCAGAACCTAACATTATAACAAATTAACATTGTATAATTGTACCTTTTATCATCTCTTTTCTGCTGATGGTGGTTTTACAGTTACTAGTTATGTTCTTGATTCTATAAAAGGTGACATATTATATAGATAACACGGTCAACTGGTTAAAAAAACAAAACGTTATTAAGCCATTATATAAATGTACTTATTTTTTTTTTTGATTGGGTTTAATGGTACCACAATCAAACAGGCCCAAGCGCTTTGGTACCTCTTTCAGTGGTTATTACCGTAATCTCTTGATCGCCACGGTTCCTCACTATATTTAGTCTGGGGTATTAGGTGGTCAGATGTACTGCTATTCCCCAAGACACTGTTCACGCCGGTGTCTTATAAGAGTGCAAGAGGTGTGTGGAGGGAGGAGTCTGTAGAGCGCACAATCTGGGGTTTATCTAATACGAAGATCACATCTAGCGTCCTCTTCTCAATCAATTCTGAGATGTTGTACTATGTACTGTGTTCCAAGTCTCCAATGTATATTGTATGTGAACAATGAAGTGTTGTTTTGTTTGGTATATTTCTATTTTGTCTGGTACCGTGTGTCTGTCACGCATGCGTGATAAGGTAAAAAGCTTGTTGTACAAAGCACAAGTACCTACACTTATGAATTTTCTATTATAGGGATTTGTCACTGAGGAAGCTACGAAGTACAGCAGCGAAACGCATCTGGAATTATTATTATTATTGCATTTATCGATGGATTTTACCATCTTGACTTGGATTGGAATCTTATAAATAAAGATATATTCTTTTTAAAAACTGTTTGTGAGTACTTGTGTTTTGGACAACAAGCTATTTACCTCGTCACGCATGTGTGACAGTGACATCCACTACACTTTTCCCCCAAAAAGAAGAATTTAGCAATTCTAATACACAAAAACCTAAGATACCAAATTGTTAAAATAAATAATCAAGGTAAATACCTTATGATCAAATTAAAATAGAATGTTACACAATAATAAATGCATATGCCCCAACTGGAGCTAACCATCTTTTCTCTGCAGTATTGTGGGAAAAAATCATCTAAATTGTCTGAAGGAACTCTGGTTGTAGGTGGTGATATGAACACTGTTAGAAACCAGATAATGAACTGGCCATGGCCACCCCAAGGGGAAGATAAAACAAAACATTTCTCACCACTCCTCTTTTTCATGGAACACTCATACTTAACTCACACATCCCTTAGATACAAATGACTCATTTTACTCACACCCTCACAATACTTTTTCCAGGATAGATTATCTTTTTTCCCAGACTAAGAATATAATAGGATCTGAAAAACACCATTACAGAACATGCACCAATTTTATTGGAACTACAAATGAATGCCTCTTCGCCATGTCACCCCAGTTGAAGAATTCTAGTTTACAGTATATCTCTACATCAGAGAAATGTAAATATATTATAAACACCTAGGCATAACTATATAGATAACAACACTGATATGTTGATCTTTCTACCATAACCTCCTATGGGAAGCCTCTTAAGCTGTTATGAGAGGTAACAGTAAGGCCTATGTTTCATCATGTAAAAAAGAAACCAGAAAACAACTTCAAATTGTTAATAATAACGTTACTGACACATATTCGCCAAAAAACACGTAAATCTAGAATCTTTAGAAATCCAAAAGGAGATCTAGTGAACAATCCCAAAATAATCCCAGACTATTTTGAAAAGCTTTATTCATAGCACCCTGACAAATCACTTTCCTACAAAAGAACAATCACTATTGAACAAACAAACCAATATCCCATCTAAAAGTTGTTCAAACCAATGCCAAATTGTCATTAAATAAAACTCCTAGTCCAGATAACACGGGAGCCAACTATTATTGCCTCCATTTGCCAACATATCTCAATGATGTATACAATAACATTTTAGTGGGCAGGTCACTGCCTCAATACTTTAATACAGGGAGTAAAATTGTGGTACCTAAACCAAATAAAGTTAATAAAATTGAATCTCAAAGACCAACATCCCTGCTAAATCAGGACATCAACATTTTAGATAAATTATTATAACAAGACTGCAGCCTATAGTGCAGCCCAGAATGGGCCCACTTTCAATATGGTTAAAATCAGACTACAAACTCTTTTTTTAAATGTCCTAGATACATACACTGCCAACTGCATTCTTTTTGAACAATGGCTACCCTATATTTACTCCTTAGTAAATACTAGAAGTTGTATTAAAATTATTGATATACCAATCGGTATGTTTTAGTATCACATCATGGCAATACCCTCTGCACTTTTATCAGTGTGGGGACCTGTCCATAATTTGCGTAATATGCAGAGGTAATCAACACTGAGCTGTATACTCATGTTTCGTATTGGTAGGTAAAAATATATGGGCACTCTGACAACTTGTAAATACCTGGAAGACAAACGTGTTATTAACTTGAGAAGAAAGAACACATGAAAATCACTTTGTTAAAATGTTAGGTTTTATTTTTCATTTTTTGTTATTAAAGGTTAAATTATTTTTCAGAGTTACCAAATATAGCTGGACATGTTGTATTATAATAAATGTTTTCTTATTCATATATGTCATTTAATACATATCTATGACACAAGTTTTTACATTGTAATATTAATTAATTATAGTCAAACTGAAAGGAGTTATTAACTCACACAAAAGTGCTTAACACTGATCAATATTCACTCAAAAAATATGAGTGAATATTGATATATTACAGGATATTTCTCCCTGTGATGGGCACAGGTGAGCTAAAAGAGGTTGCTCTCAGAGTGGCTTATCATGGCTATAGAACTAACCTATTAAGGTTGGTTTGTTCTCTGATGAGCACCTGTGACTTTGTTGTTTTCTATATGCAAATTACCTTTAGGGTTTAGTCTCCCTAAGGGTAATAGGGGACTCCAGACGTGGACCCCTTGCTCACTGTGCCTTAGGGAGTTCAGCTGCACCTCACTGACGAGGCCCATAAAGGCCGAAACGCGTCTGGGGTTTGCTGTTTCTCCTGTTTAGGGTAGAATTGTCTGGTATTTCGGGGCTGGGTCACTCTTTTGAGATGGACCAGACTGATATACTACAGGAGATTTCTCCCTCTGAAGGGCACAAGTGAGCTAAAAGAGGTTGCTCTCAGAGTAGCTTATCATGGCTATAGAACTAACCTATTAAGGTTGGTTTGTTCTCTGATGAGCACCTCTGACTTTGTTGTTTTGTATATGCAAATTACCTTTAGGGTTTAGTCTCCCTAAGGGTAATAGGGGACTCCAGACGTGGACACCTTCCTCACTGTGCCTTAGGGAGTTCAGCTGCACCTCACTGATGAGGCCCATAAAGGCCGAAACGCGTCTGGAGTTTGCGGTTTCTCCTGTTCAGGGTAGAATTGCCTGGTATTTCGGGGCTGGGTCACTCTTTTGAGTGGGACCAGACTGATATATTACAGGATATTTCTCCCTGTGAAGTACACAAGTGAGCTAAAAGAGGTTGCTCTCAGAGTGGCTTATCATGGCTATCGAACTAACCTATTAAAGTTGGTTCGTTCTCTGATGAGCACCTCTGTCTTTGTTGTTTTGAAAAATATTATCTTACATATTTACAAAAATACATTTTATTATACCATACGGTAGACAGAGGCACACATATAAAATAAAAACAACATTTAAAAACACTTAAAAGGAAATACCTTGTTTTATAGATAAATGGTAAATTGTTGGAAACTGGAATTTTTGATATCTAAATATATCATATACAAATTTAATGGTTAGATACTTCTAACTCTTTTTAAATCCACTTTTCCTTTTATAATACCATTTCAATTAAAGAATCCCTTATATATTAGTGATAATGCATATAGCCTCAAGGTGGTTTCACTATAGGGTATTCCAATTGACAAAATAGCTGCCCGTACTTCCTTTCACTCCTTGATCCTACTGACAATATGCAAGGCAGCCACATCTTCCAAATACGGTAAGTATGCAGTTGACAATGGCTAATTCATCCATCAATTATTAACAAAGTTCAAGTTGGAACTGATCCAATAGGGCAGGCCCATTCCAGAAGGTATCTGCAGCCCATCTTATTATTATTATTATTATCTTTATTTATATTGCGCCAACATATTCCGTATCGCTGTACAGGGGTTTAGTACATGGCAAAAAACAAACTTAACACCTTGTAAAGAATGGAGGGCCCTGTTTTTGAGCATATATTCAAATGTACATAGTTCTTGTTTCTAAGACACGGACACATGATTGAAAACTCGCAAACTTACAATCTAAGGGTTTAGGTGTGATACAAGAGGGTGACAAATACAAAATGGCAACGTGAATGCAATTTGTTTAGTCAATTGGAGGGGTCTGTGTGTTGTACTGTAGAGTGTGGGTGGGGGTGTTATTAAGCTGTGGAGTGTGCAGTTGTAATTATAAAGGCTGAAGGTGATAAGATTTTTTAAACAGGTGTGTTTTTAGTAATTTTTTAAAGGTTTTGAGGCAGGAAGATAATCTAATGGAGCGAGGCAAGGAGTTCCAAATAGTAGGGGCAGCACCTGAAAAGTCTTGAAGACGGGAGTGAGAGGAGGTGATGAGAGAGGAGGAAAGAAGAAGGTCGTTAGCAGAACGAAGGGGGCGGTTGGGAGAGTATTTTGAAACAAGAGCAGAGATATAAGGGGGTGCACTGTTTTTGAGGGCTTTATATGTTAGGGTCATGATTTTAAATGTGATTCGGGAAGCTATGGGAAGCCAGTGGAGTGATTGACAGAGAGGAGCTGCAGACACTGATCGTTTGGTATTGAAGATGTGTCTAGCGGAGGCGTTCATTATGGATTGGAGGGGAGACAGCCGAGAGATGGGTAGGCCAGCAAGAGGTGAATTGCAGAAGGTCGAGTCGAGATATGATGAGAGAGTGTATTAGAATTTTAGCTGTGTCTTGTGTAAGATAATGACGAATTTTGGAGATGTTTTTTAGCTGAAACTGACAAGATTTTGTTATCGATTGGATGTGAGGAATAAAAGAGAGGGCGGGATCCAGTAGAACCCCAAGACAACGGGCCTGGGAGGTGGGAGTGATGATGGTGTTGTCAACAGTGAGAGATATTTGAGGAGTGGAAGCTGTAGTAGAGGGTGGAAAGATTAGGAGTTCAGTCTTAGACATGTTGAGTTTTAGTTGACGGGTAGACATCCATGAGGATATGCTAGAGAGGCAGTTGGAAACATGAGCTAGAAGAGAGGGGGATAGATCAGGTGCAGACAGGTAGATTTGAGTATCATCTGCATAGAGATGATACTGAAATCCAAAGGATTTTATGAGGGTGCCAAGGGAAGATGTGTAGATGGAGAAGAGGAGGGGGCCTAGGACAGAACCTTGGGGAACGCCAACAGACAGAGGGGGAGGTGAAGAAGAGGTTGAACAGATGTGTGAGAACTGGGATAAGTGTGGTGGATAGGGGAGGGATTAGCTGTGAAGGAATAGGATCATGTGGACATGTTGTAAGGTGAGAGGTTAATAATAATGTAGATACTTCATCCTCGGTTACAGGGTCAAAGGAATCCATAGTGGAGGAGGGATTGGGGAAGGGTAAGGGTTGGGTGTTGTCAGTTTGTGGAGAGGATGGTGGGATAGGGCCAATCTGGGAGGAGAGCTCATTTCGGATGGTTTCAATTTTATTTTTAAAGTAGTTGGCAAAGTCATCAGCAGTTAGACAGGAATGGGCAGGAGGTGGGGGTGGGCAAAGGAGGGTGTTGAATGTAGCAAATAAACATTTAGGGTTGATATTAGTGATGAGAAGTAGTGTTGTTTGGCAAGATTGAGGGCAGAGAAGTAGGAGCACAAGGTAAACTTGTAGTGGAGAAAGTCTGCTGAGGTGCGAGATTTCCTCCATAGTCGTGCGTGAGCATCTCTGTAGATAGCGTGTTTATGTAGTGTGCCATGGTTGTGGATGAGAGCGAGGGCGTTAGATAGGGGAAGTGAGGAGATGTCAAGGTTGGAGATAGTGCAGAGATTAGTAAAATAAGGTCAATGGAGTGTCCACCACTCTCAATTTAACCCTGCTGCCTTGGTTAGGGTTGTCTATGATCAGCTCTGCAGTGGCACTTTTTTGGAGGCCCTTGTATATACTTCCCATAACATCCCAAAACATCTGTAGGTTATTCAACATAGGACCTTGTGTTTCCAAAAGATGATATGCCTGCATCATGGGTGTCCCCTTAAATGGTGCAGCAGAATAACAGGGGTTACTCACCAGCTTCCATGATTATTAGCCAGAGCACAGGATAACATACCTCAAAATATGCAGCCTGGCTTAAGGAGAATTGAACTTGGTTCTCGTAACTGGTGGAACATTCTGTAAATTTGCTAAACTGCAGACACACAGTCTTTCAATTCCTGAGGTGGCCCTAACACATATAGCCATCTTCTCCTCTTCCCCGTCACATTGTCTTAACTGGATGAACCAATAGCCACCATCTCCATCCCACCCATACACATATTTACATTTACTCCATCGCCACATGTCCACTGTCTCCTCTGAAT